>JASANB010004475.1:0-28863 GCA_030248155.1 Sabatieria punctata | reverse complement strand
CAAGCCCACCGAGCCTTCCCAGCCTTCCTACCAAGCCAAGCCCACCTTTCCCTCCCAAGCCATATCCACACAGAGCCAACGCCCAAGGGAGTACCTAGGCGTCTGCATCCCAGTTCATCAAGTTCCATGCAACCATGTCCACAAGCCCACCAAGTTCCACGTGTCCAACAGCCCACCAGTTCTCCCGTTCAGATGTTCACCACGACCACGCCCACGCCTTCTACCGCTACTCTACTCTGCCCTCTTTCTTCGTTTCCCACTCTGGTGCGAGTTCCTCTTCGTCCATCTCTCTCCCCCGCTCAGCAGTGGATGTTCAGTTTCGTTCGTCACCCCGGTTTCAGCTCTTTCCGTTCCCTTCAGTGCAGTTCAGTTCAGTTCGCAGTGGTTCCTAGTGCTCAAGCCCATCCCGTTTCACTCGTCTCCCACTCCCAGTTCCACTCCAACGGTCATCAGGCACAGAAGAGGCCCTCGCGACGTCCATTAGGGGGAGTGATGAAAGAATTGTGTATATAACCCGTCCGTCTAGTATGTACATTCATTGTTTTGTTGGTTCTAACAAGTAAACTTCTCATTTGTTTGTTTAGTTGTGTATAAACGCCTTCAGTTGTCTTCAATACATACATACTGTATCAGAACAGGAGATCCAAAGGTTGGTGTTATCTTGTGCGGAAAAAGATAGGTAGGCACAAAACTGCCCCCAGTGCTATATATCAGCCTGTAAGTGAAGTTTAGGAAATACGTGCATGCATAGTGCATGTAAGTGCTCAACTGCTGTTAGAATAGACACTTATGCAGCTAAAATGCGACAATCAGATGAGATGAACGCAGCAAAAGCATTGACGAAAACTCCGCAATCATAGCCATTCTTCTGTTGTGGAACTTTTGGAAAGACATATGCGTCTATTGTGATGGCGGGATCTCATACCATCCGGGGGGTCTGGCCTAAGTCGGGTGGGGGGGCAGACCCCCCGTTGAATTTGCGCGAAGCACATTCACGGGCATTTCAAAAATTGGGTAGGGAAGCCGCAAACCCCCTGTTAAAGATCGGCACAGTAGTCTTGCTAAAAGATTCCACACCCCGTGGCACTTGGAAACTTGCCCGTATCGAAAGGCTGCTTTTCAGCGCCGATAATAAGTGCAGATCAGTGCAAGTGCGAACGGTCCATAACAAATTGATTGTTCGAGCGGTTAAGTTGCTGGTACCACTCGAAGGGCCGTTGGATGACTGAGTACACTGTATGTAATTGCATGTTGTTTGTTTTAGAGCCACGTCTTCATCTGTACAAAATCGGCCGCCTGCGCCGGGTCCGTTGGCTGACAACAAGTTATGCGGTACAAGAACAAATTCAAGGCATGGCGGCACGTCTTCCTAACTCCGCTACTGCATTTCGTTTCCCGGCCCCTGAGGCTCAAGGGCATCCGGTGGGAGTACCGCCACCGGCGGCGGCTCAAGGTCCAAGTGTTCGGCAAGCGGCCAGGCCATCTCCCGTAGCAGTGCCCGCTCCGGTCGGTGGTCCGGTAGGCTCCGGCTCCGGCTCTGATGCAAGCTTCTGAGGGCCAGGCCAGTTGATGGAAGACGAGGTGATGCAAGTAGAGGAACCGCAGTCAGCTCCTAGTGATCAACAACAACCTATTCACAATTCACCTCTGCTGCGTGGAGTTGGGCCACAACCTCTGTTGCAATTACCATACCAGAGCATACGACGTGGCCGTGGGCGTAGGATTGGTAGAAGAGGCAATTACAACAGCCGAGGAAATTGGCTCACAGACCCAATGCCACCCCCATCCCCGCTATGGACCGGCCAATGCCTACCCACCTACTCCAGCATTCCCTCCGCCTCAACCTAACCACCCTCCACCTTTTTATGGGCCACCCGCTCCTCCTGCGCAGGACCTTTATTTGGAGACCTTGAAGTTCTTGGGCAACTTGATGTCCTTTGGAGGAAACGGTGGCTGGCCGTCTTACTGATTTCTGACTATGTACAATAGGATTTGTTTGTTGTTAATATTTCGTTTGGTGTGCCGGAGTGTCAATGCACATGTGTTTTTGACGATTTATTTGTTTTGTGTTTACCGTAATCTATAACATTTAGTAATCGAGGATTGCGGTTTGCGTAAGTGCATTGCCAGCAAACCGCTTTGCACTGGAGCTTCTCTTTTGTCCTGGTCGCCATTCTGTGAACATGTTCTGTTACTAACACCGTGTGCAATAAACCTTATTATCTGGCGCCTACTGTCAAGGCGAGACCATTTCTTACCTTTCGTTTGGCCTATGCACTTTGTGTGATTTCTGATTTGAGTTGAAAGCAGTCGTTGTTCGTGAGCTGCGAACTGTTCGGTTCTAAAGTAAAGTGAAGGAAGGAGGTACGTAACTGTAGGCTCACTTAGTTTACGTCGTCGCACTAGTTAGTCACCACGAATAATTACTTCTGTTCAGGGTAGTGCTCGGTAGAGAACAAATACAATAGCAACTGACCGACTAAACGATCGGCTCGGACATGTATGTACTTTTAGTCAAGCTGGGTGCTGTCTTTTCCTTCTCGTTCTAGTGGCTCTCGCCGTGACAAGAGTGCCTCAGAGGCAAGGAGAGCTATCTCGCGGAATGAATGAATTAGCCAGGGTGGCCGGGGCCAATGAGGGCCACCTTCACGACTGCATTAGCCAATGAGCGGCTGTTAAGCCTACATCGTAAATGAACTACATTCTGAATGAATGTATGAATGAATTTATTTTCGCCCAAACGAACAAAACAAAAAAATTGGCGCGGCAGACAGACGATCATGTATTGGTCTTTTTGCTGCCGAAATATAGTTCTTTCAATATAGTTCAAACTTTGGCAGGCTAGCAATTCTTTTTGTAAACAGACTAAGAGAGTTTGAATTGACAACTTCACTAGGTGAATTATTCCATAGCCGGATGGTTCTGACTGCGAATGAGAACGTTCTACAATTGAGGTTTTTCTTTAAAACAGGTAGATACAGTTTCTTATCATGACCCCTTGTACGCATGGTTTTAGCCCATTCAAAGTAATCTTCAAAGCGCAAATCATTCATGTTGTATCCGCGCCTCAACGCGGTCGCTAGCTCACATTAGTTTAAGCATAGGCCAGTGTTTTAGTAATGAGATAGGCGTGGGCTATCGGCGGGCGGAGCTATGTATTTACTGGGTCTTGTATCTGCCAGATTGCTAGAGTGCGGTCGCTATACAGACCAGGGTTGTTGGACGTTACTAGCCTTGTGTTTATAAGTTGATAAAGCGAAAAGCTCAACTCCAGAAACAGCTAAGAAACACGTCGCAGACACCCTAATTCAGTCTGTACACAATTCGGTATACGTACTGCAAGTCAATGATAGTCGCCGTGTTTCAAAACAGCATCAGAAAAGATGTTTATTTTGGGAAATGCAGTAAGTAATATACTGTATCATTTTGACTTGCATGCAAACAACAAAAAGGTTAGTAACGACTACAAAAACGAGCAAGTGAATGATTCTAGGGCTCAGCCATTCGTTTCAGCACTGGCTCCAATTTGGCTTCTAGCCGCTTAAGGTAGGCCTTATCTCTGAAGTAAATCTGCTCCTTGTGTGTCAACTGCTCCATTGCTTCCTTCAGTTTCTCTTCCATTTGGAGTCGTTCTTTACCACTCGTTCTTTCCACGGCCTTCGCTGAGTCTTCGACAAAGTTCTTGACTTGCTCAATCTTCTTTTCGGCTTCCATCACTTTTTCGGACAGCAGAGCGTGATTGCTCATCATGTCAGAAACATACCGCCACTTCTTAGGGCTGATCGCACTCATGACTGTCTCTATCCTACTCGTTAGATCTTTCCAGAGGATTCTGGCATCAGAGAGTTGTTTCCGGATTTGTTCGGATGCTTCACCAGGTGGAGCTACTTCTTGTGCTTTCTCTAAACTTTTGATTTGATCCTCGATCTCTCGCTGTTGGTTTAGATTGGCTTGCATTTCTTTCAACCTGCTTTTATGCAACTTGGCCATTTCCTCAACTGCCTCGGCCCTTTCTCTAATCTCGGTCCATGTTTCGCGAGCCCGATACAACTGATGCTCAAGCTGCCGTGTTTTCTCCTGTGCTTGTTCGAGATTTCTTCCAGCAACCTTGGCATTACGAGCCACTTCTTGTTTAGGCATTCCTGCAAGCTCCATCTGTCTGATTCTGCTCACTTTCCTTTCTGCTTCCGCAAGATCCGAAAGAGCAAGACGATATTTCGAAAGGGTAGAGCCGGTTTTGCCACTGGCTGGGTTGCGCTCAATCAATGCTAGTTTCTTCTCCAGCTCGTCTGTCTTCTCCAGGGCCGCTTCAAGTGCTCTTCTATCTTGCTCAGTTAATGAAGCTTCCTCAGCTCGATGCATCAAGGCGGCCACTTTTTTTTCAGCTGCCAAGTGCTCATCCATTTTTGTGCCCAGCTTTTCCAACACATCATTGGGTAGGGACTCCGCTGCAGATGTCAATTTTTTCTCAGTGAGATGGTGAATTCGATCAAATACTGGCTTCAACTGCTTGTCAAACTCGTCCTTGTGTAACCAGGCTTTATTCAGATGTTCTTCTTTTATCTTGGACTCCTTTAGAGCAGCTGTGTACTTCTTCGTTAGCTCATTTGGAACATCTCTCCCTTTCGACTTGTACTGCTTCAACTGGTCAAACAACTCGCTCACACGCTTCCCAGATTCTTCAAACTCATTCTCGGCTTTTTCCACTTTAGGCAGCACTTCCAACTGGTACTTGGACAGCATTGGAGCCAGGCGTTTCAACTCAGGCGACTTTTCCAGCTGAGCCAATTCTTCTTTCAAATCGACAGCCGCTTCCTCTGCATTTGTTACCGCTTGCTGTGACTTTGCCCGCGCTTCTTGTAGTTTCTGGGTTATATATGGCTTATTGTTCAAATCTGCCAAACCTTCAGCGCGCTTTACTCCTTTCCTGGCGATTTTGAGCTCTGTCTTGGCGGTGCCCTCGAATCTCTCCAGCACATCGCCCAGCTTGGCCAGTTGTGACTCGGGTACTGCCTCCGCCAGTTGTTTGGTGCTCGTTCTGAATAGTTTTCTCCCGATCCAGCTTGTCCTGAATTTCTCGGCCAAGCCACTGAACCATCCTATGATTCGGCTGAATACATTCAACTGTTCTGTGCCGTGTTCTGCGATATTTGGGCTGACCATACGCTTGGAGCGGTTGTTGGGACAGACCTGACTGCAGCTGAATGTGTTGTTTATTGCTAAAAATGTTCATTACTAGATTATTAGACTATATTTAACTCACCTTTGGACAGGCAACTGGTTTGACAGATGTTCTGACATTCCGCGAAACATCGATGGCACAGGAGTCGGCAGTCAGGTAAGGTTGGTTGATCGCGGTTGGGTATATAACTTGTGACCACAGTCACACACAGCAGGGTGAGGAATGGGCCCTCAAAATAGAACGTACGGTTAGCACAACACAAGACAACGCAACAAACAACACTCACCTGCATTGTTTGACGCATCAAACCAGCCAACAATCACGTACAAAACAAGAAATGAAAATTAACAAAAATTTGCTCCACAATACAAAACTGTGGAATCTGGCGTGCCAAAGTACTGTTGTGTAGTTGTTCAAGTTTCGGCCCCAAGTGTCTGGCGATTCATGTCATGTTTGAATTCTCACGTTTAGTAGATTTATAGTTTATGTCTGCAAGCCCAATCACCTTTTTTCGTTTTTTTTTATTTTGTTTCTTAACCCTTACTGGCAGAAAAAAAATGATAAATGATTGATAAATGTACTTGAACCTGAAATTGAATTTTACAGATACCTGAACCTGGACTTACCTGAAATTTTGAGTACCTACAAACTGTACTTTTGGCCTCAGTTCGAGTGCGACTTGCAGTTGCAGCGGACTTCAAACGCCTCAGGTGAAACTGGCCAGTCCCGAAATGGTAACACCTCTCCAGGCACATAACGTGTTCCTGTTTGCTGCATGATTGTTGGCTTTGGACTCATTCCTAAACTAACAGCATAACCTTCCTATGTGCGCAGTGACTTCTGCCTCTGGTGACGCCCTGAGCTGATGGTTTAATGTCCGTATCTCGTATGGAAAGGTAGGCCGCAGGATACGGTAGCTCCCGTTTCCATTACGTTACTGGAAGCACAAAGCAAACTAATAGGCCTATAATTTTTGACACAAGCCAATTTACCTTTTTTTGTGTACGGGAACTATTTTAGAAGTTTTCCACTGATCCGGAAGTTTATCGGAAGCAAGTTAAAAACTGAAAACACGTTCTAAAGGTGCACAAACGACAGCTGCTAAATTTTTTTAGTCGTTTGTTCTTGGTACTTTGTATTGTATGTAACGCGTGCAAATGTCTGGTTCGGAGCTATCCCGTAATTCGAGCTTGGTTGAAGAGGTTTCACCATCCAAATCACCGGACAATAAGAAACGCTTAATTGATTTGGCGACAGCTTCCGATTCGTCGCCTTCAGCAGCTTCTGAGTTCGACAAACGTAGGTTAATTTGATTTAATTTATAGGTAGTTGGGCCCCTGATTATCGGCAACTGCTATGCCACGGCAATGCAGAAAATGGTGCTTGTAGAACATGCCGAACGTTCCATTTTGTTTAACTTTCAAATAATATATCTCCTTCTATTTTAATTTATATATTTTACTTAAAGTTTTGCTTTCTAACTCACTAAACTATTTTAAAAAATGGTTTTTGTTATTGACTTTTCAAAATCGCACCGCTGTTTACATTTATATGCCGTAAGGCTAGGAAGCTAGGAATTTTATCTGAAGACTTTTTCGATATGACAAAACTGCGTGGATTTCAAATTTGACACAAACAGAGAAAGCACTGTTATCTTACAGTGCAATGTAACCTTAGGGGCCGTCCATAAACTATGACGTTCAAAAATTCAAATTTTCGTACCCCCACTCCTCCCGACGTTTTTCAACGTTTTCAGGACACCCCCCCCCTAAAAACTGCGACGTTTTTGACGATACCCCCCCCCCCACTAAACTTGGTACTGTGTCCGACATTGCAAAATGTACAATAAATTGTACATACAGTGTTGTAGCACTGTAGAAGCTATGAAAAAGAAACTTTTTGACCGTTAACTATCATTTTGGCAGTTGGAAACTTGAACTGGGTTGAGTTTTCCTTGTAATATAAAGCTACGGACGGACAAAATATTCTTAGGCCCTAAGAACGTCGACGTTTCTGATACCACCCCCACCCCTACAACGTTTTCCAAAGTTCAACCAACCACCCCCACCCCGTCTCTGAACGTCTATGGACTTCCTTCCTTAGTGCTAAGTACAAATTTGTAATTTTTTCGCAAGATTTCCACGTTTTTAGCATTGATTCACTAAAAATGTGCCTAAATCGAATTCCATTTTAACGAAATGTTTATTTTTCGCTGTACATACTGCGTAAAAGTACATATGCTTGTGAGTAAATGTGTATGTACAGTAATGGTTTAATTTTTTTAGGCACGAAAAGAGGGCGGTATGGTCGTGCTGTTGCCGGGAATACAACCGTTCAGAGCGTTCTGTTGACGTCGCATACGGTCATGGCGGTACCTCAGCTGGCGGTGGTGATGGTGCTGACGATGGCTGTCCCGCAAGCGAGCGTATTACTCGGGCCCGGACCGCTGTCATAATCTAATTATCCACGCACGTTACGAATGTCTGATGATCGAACGGTAACGTGTCGGACACGATTGTGTAATAAAAACATAAGATTATGTTTACATTCTTAGATACCCGTACGTTCGTTTGGATCGGATCCAAGTGGAACATGATGTGTATGCTCGTCTGACAGAAGAACACAAAGGGCACCTGAAGGAGCAATTCGGATTTGTCTTCTAGATGTATAGTTTTTATGTGTCTTGTTAGTATGCTGTAGTACATAACCGTAGCTATCCGATAAAGATGTGCATTGTACCAAATGGTAGGTAGACGTTTAAAACATTATTCTTGGTCTGTTCACAGAAAATAGTGGGCCGCAAGTGAAGCAGCCGAGGCGGCGCCCAGTGAACTGCGCTGTACATCCAATGATGCCGATACCGGCATAGTGGAAATTCCTCCGATAGACACTCCTCCGGTGGAAATTCCTCCGGCCAGAACTCCTCCGGTTGATATTCCTCCGTGTGGAAATTCCTCCTCGTGGAAATTCCTCCGTTTTGAATTCCTCCTGGTGAAAATTCCTCCATTTAAAATTCCCCCTTCTGAAATTCCTCCGTTTTAAATTCCTCCGCTTAATATTCCTCCGTTTTAAATTCCCCCGTTTTTAATTCCTCCTGATAGAAATTCCTCCGTTTAAAATTCCTCCTGGTGGAAATTCCTCCGAACATTATTCTGATTCTGAGGCCTTTTCTGTATCATTTTGCTTAGCATTGCGTTTGATCTGTACCGTCTTTGATCTTTGATTGACATGTTAGTTGACTGTTGCTCTCCATAATAGCGTTTTTATTGCCTGTCAGTCAAGATAATTGTTTCACTTATCGCCTGGGGCGGACAACAGCAACCGGCCAACTTGCATATTCTTTGTTAATGAGTTTTTTGGCCGCTCCGCACCAATCAGCGTAAAGGTTGCCGGGCCGGTAATACTGTGGCTAGGCTACCTGGTCCTTTATCCGGATCTCGTACACGCCTGTTGGTGTATTGCTGCAGCCGGAAGTAGTGCACACCGACTTCGAGACAGGAGTCATCTCAGTGCTTGAGGCCGAATTTCAAGGCGCTCGAATCCGTGGCTGTCACTTCCACTACTGCCAAGCCATCTATCGTAATGTGCAGCGGTTAGGATTGATGCGATGCTTTCAGGTCAGTTTCATATCCTCTCAAATTTAATGAAAAAGCAGATTTTACGTTTAATATCCCATCGGGGGATTTAGAGAGGGAACTGAGGCACGTAACGTAGGTAAAGTTGGTAATTTCAAAAGGGTTCCAGAACGCCTGGAAATGCGTTTTTAGCACCTGCCAAATAGGGTTTTAGAGCTAAAAACAAGCAAAAAAAGCGATAAAAAGGGCTTCCAAAAACACCGATCTCTCTTAAAGATCAGCAGTGGAAACGCCAAATTTGGTTTCCAAAGGCTTTTCAAGCGAATTTTAAGCTAAAAATTAGTTATTTCTGAGCCGGTTTGTGTTTGTTAGTACATCATCAGTCGCTACTAGTACTGGTATTTTTTTAGGTCGCGGTCCCTAAACTGACTCAGGGGTGAGGGTGGTATGGCCTTTCTACATAGCTAGGGGGTAATCCCCCAAACCCCCTAGTACATTTATGTACATATGAAGGGAACTAATTCTTAAATGCTTCCTCTTGATAAGCATTTTTTGAGACGGAAAATTTCTTTTAGTATATTGGTCATCTGTTGCTGGAACACAACAGATGTTGTCTGTTGTGATCCAACAGATAAATGCCGGTCAGGTCGTGGCTCAAGTGAACAAAACGTACCGGCTTCTGAACCAACAGCAATAGCACACTGTATAAACACGGCATTTGAACTTTGGAGGGAACTTAAGTTGGAAGGGGAATGTAAAACGGAGGAATTTCCACCAGGAGGAACTTTTAACGGAGGAATTTCTGAAGGGGGAATTTAAAACGGAGGAATTTCCACCAGGAGGAATTTAAAACGGATGAATTTTCAACGGAGGAATTTCTGAAGGGGGAATTTAAAACGGAGGAATTTCCATCAGGAGGAATTTAAAACGGAGGAATTTCCACCAGGAGGAATCTGAAACAGAGGAATTATTTTCGGGGGAATCAAAAACGGAGGAATTTCAACCGGAGGAATGTCCACCGGAGGAACTTTTTTCGGAGGAATTTCCACCCACAAGATACCACTTGATGGTGCTGTCGGGTAGTGTTTCCGATCAAATTAAAATTAAATAACAAAATTAAATTGTTTTGGCCAAAATCACCAAGTAAATAGCAATTTAATAACAAATTAAATTTCTCGCGATGACTGTCAAACAAATTAAAATTATATTAAATTCAGTAAAATTGGCCTAGAAGTTTGATATAAATTTGATATGAATTTGATATAAATTTGCTTGATTTGGCAGTTTCACTAACCAAAGCCTGGCTACAAAACAACAAGTTCAGTCCAAAGATGACCTTCTTCATGCTTAAAGCAAAGATATTAACTGATTAAATGCTAATTTGTGGACCATTTGTCGCCATCTGAAGCAAGGTCAACTCATTTTGGACTGACACGACCTAGGTTTTGAGCTGTTTCCTCAGGAATTGAGTATTGATTTTAGCAAATTTATATTTAATTCATATCAAATAACAAATTTGTATCAAATTTAATTTCAGAATTTGGGTACCAAGCAAATTAATAGCAAGTTATTTTCCTCTGAAGGCTGCGCAAGCAATTTAAAAGTTATTTAATTTAAAAATAAATTTACTCGGAAACACTACTGTCGGGCGGACAGTCTAGCTTATATCATTCCTTATCGTAGGGGCGGTCAATTGATTCTTTCTCAGTCACAGATCCATTTGCCAACTAAATCAGACCAGAGCTCCTATTGCTGTGCGGTATCCAGGATTGTAAAAGTGAGAGGTGGCAACATTTTGAAGAGGCCTGGTTGCCTGCTCAACCAGGGCGAGAATTTTGTAAACTGTAAATTAAAAATTTTAGCCTTCAAAAAACGCGCTTAAAACAGTCAGGCACTTAACGCCGTTTATGGTACCGACACCATATAAGGTGCCGGTACCATATATGGTACCGGTACCGAGGGTAGTGGTACCATATATGGTACCCCCACGTTCGGGGCCTGTGGTGGCACCATATATGGTACCGGCACCATATATGGTACCACCACTCCACTTATTTGAAGAGGTACCATATTTAGTGCCGGTACCATATGTATATGGTACCACCACGCTCGGGGACTGTGGTGGTACCATATATTGTGCCGGCACCTTATATGGTACCCCTACCTTCGAGCACTGTGGTGGTACTATATATGGTGCCGGTACCATATATGGTGACTGATGGTACCATATATGGTACCCCTACCTTCAAGCACTGTGGTGGTACCATATAAGGTGCCGGTACCATATATGGTACCCCTACCTTGAGGCCAATTTCACACTTGATTTTCTGTCATTAAACTCAATTTTCTCGTAAACGCAAGCTGATAGGCAAACGTTCCACTAACCAAAATGTAGAGCAATGATAGCTCTACGAAATTCTGCAATAAAATATGCCACAATAGGGTTGCAAAAGAGTTAGAGCGCCAAAAGTGGCTGAAGAGTATTTTAAGAACCCGAATTTTTAAATGAAAGAAAGGTGAAAAAGTTAGGCATGGGCATGGGTGGTTGGCACATGCATATTCGATCAGCCGAATCTGGTTTTTTCGTAAGACAATGTAAGAGGCCAACCATAAACTACAAAGTTCAGAGAAGGGTGGGGAAGTTGGTTGAGCGCCGGAAAAGATCGCAGGGTTGTGAGTTGGAATCGAAAAGAAAACGTCTCCAAAAACGTTCAGAATCGTCTGTAAATACATTTAACACCTTTCATTTTTGTTTGAGCTACAAAGGTTTACTGTACTAGACACTTAGTCATGACTGAAGAGTCCTCAGCCCTCTGAAAATGGGCGTGCTTGACTATGAACGGGACCAAAAATTCCCAAACTGAATTTATCGCTTACTAATCGAAATTCAGACTTAAAACATGCCTAACTTTTTCACCTTTCTTTCGTTTAAAAATTGAGTTTAATGACAGAAAATCAAGTGCCTCAAAATCAAGGGTCGGCCAGCCGGTTTTTTGCTGTTTGGTTTAGTGTGCACCACCCATAGGTATTATTCAAGACTGAATTATTAAAGGATTTTCTGCTACGCCGTCATCGTGATGCTTCTTGCTTCACATGTTTCCTGCGCATTAACTGTTCTTGCCGGAAATTGTTGGGCCACCCATTAGCCTTAATTGTTCTGCTTCTTTTTGCCTACCTATTTCAGTTTTCTTTCTTCTATTAGTGAATGAGATAAGGGTAGAAAAGTGGCATGAGATTTGGCCTGCCCCCGGTTTTTCTTGTGTTCCTTTCTTTTCCATTCATTTATCGGTATTAGCAAGAATACCTATATTCTTGGTACTATAATAGCATACATGGGCCGCATAGGGTAAGGGTGGGGTTTACCCCCTCCCCTCGCCAGCCAACACCGCCCCCTCCGTCGGCCATACCACCTCTCCGACCTTCCTCCCGGAGGGAGAAAATTTTCGCCGGCCAGTATTTGTTGAAACCGTCCTGTTGCTGTTAGAAGAGGATTCCCGGCTGCTGGACATTCTGGTTTCTGAGCTTTCCTGTCTGCAGGGTCAATCGTTTGCCTGAGTTCTCGTCACCAAATTTTTCAACTGCATGCGTAAAACCCTCGTCAAGAAGCTCACTGCTTCTGGTGTTAAGCGCAGTACGCAAGCCAAAATAACAAATTTGGACGTAGTTGTTGTTGTTGTTGTAACCTTTTGTCCTTTCGGACTAGGAGTAGCCAACTGCTATAGAGCAGGAAGAGACACAAGGTCCGGCAGCCTCCTTAACAACAACCCTCCCCTTTTGCTGTCGGTGTGTGCAAGACAGCTAAGGTTTGGTTCCCATTTATCTACTTGCCATTGCTGACTTTCGATGGCCTGGGTTGGGCTTTGTGTCGACTACTTCCCATCGCCTCGACAGGTTTCGAACCCACAAACACACCGCTTCCACGGGTGCCGGGGCCGCCGTGACACACGGGATAGCGTAAACTACCCATGGCCAAGACGCGACATAGTCGGTAACTGTATGCATAGTCGGTAACTGTATGTAATGCTACTTTCATTCTCCTGTGATTTTGGTCCAGTGTTCATAATATCTTCTCTGATATTCTTTTTTCCGGTCGCTTCTCTGCTGTTAATTCATGTTTCCCATGTATTTAATATATTCAGAGTTTTTTGCAAATAACTCCTTATGGATGCGTCGGAGCGCGTTGGGCCATATGAGCAAAGTTGTAGAGGGGGCCGAGCTCTGTACTGTGGTGCAACCTAATCTGCGCAACTTTGATCGGTAATCCTAATTTGCGCGATGGAAAAAAAATCAACTTTTCTTGTAGTGGGTTTGAAAGCGATTTGAGCACAGCGTTCGATTGCTGATACCGTGAGGATTCTAAGGATGTATTTATATTGTTTGTAGGTCGAACGGTTCCAAAGATATGGACTTGTAAAATTACCCTAAGTATGTATTAGCGGTCGGGGGCGCGATCAGTCCAGTAGTTTTTAGTCGTCCATGTATAACTAGACGGCACCGACGGTACTGACGGTGGGCGGACATAAATCGCCTACCAAAAATTCGGAAATTTGGAAAGCTGCAAAAATGTGTAATACGGAAAATGGAAACGTCGCCCCAACGAAGTGGAAAACAAGAAAATATGCACAAGAAGAAGGCGGACCATCGTCACCGGATGCATATAATTTACATATCGAAACCATCAACATTTCGTCGCAGTTTGCTACTTTGCTGTCCACTTTCTACGAAGTATGGCTGAAGGTCGCCGTGCCTTTGGATCTGTGGTAGGTTGCTCTCATTGCTCAGCGTTGTTACGCGATACATAAAACCCGTTGACCGTTTTTTTGTTAGGTAGGTTAGGTATTAGTAGCAGAGTGAGTAGCTACGTAGCTACTACAAACAAAAAGCTTTGAATTGAAAGTTGTCATCACAAACGTTAATAAAATAATATACAATGAGCTGCGTGCGACTTTATAGGACCGGTCAAGTGATGCTGTCCGTGATGCTCTTGAAGGCTGAAAATGAAAACCTGCGATCTCTGCGAGAGCTGCAAGATGAAGTTAATCGGATTACGGGTGTGCGTCCGGCTATTTCGTTGTAGCTTTTAGAAATAATGGTCGTATGCATGTTTATTGAATGAGTTTATAGAGTTTTCTGTTTTGTGGCGTTGAACGCACCTACGCAGCTAGCTGATATAGTGATAAAGAACCGGGCTGTTTCCAAGTTAGAATAAATCTGTCACATTGGACGAAGAAAAACCGGTCCGTTGCAATCACATGATAATATGGGTTGGGCCTACAGATTTGAGGTTGCGGCCTTATTTTCGGTGGGCCCAGAAGGAAAAAGGTCTGCGTCAGGTCAGGCTCGGAATTCTTTGTTTTATGCTAGGTAATGGTTTAATTTGAATGCAGTGTTGTTGCTACTGATTTTGCTTAGCTAATATAGAATTTCGATTACATGTATGTACTGTAGGTATGCGTGTGAAGTGTGACCTCAACAAAGAATTCTATTTGCATTATTCAAATTTATAGAGTGAAGAAACACAAACCCAAAAAGTTAGTGTTTAAAGTCAACTTTCATGCCCATCTTTGTTGCCTTCGAGCGAATTCATTTTGGCCCTTTGCTAATTAATCGAGTTTACCGATTCCTTACTTTACTCGTACATACTTACCGAGTTTCAAAAAATCAAGGTTTACTTACTGCGAATACTTACTGAACTTAAAAAAAAGTTTGAGCTAGGCACAACACTGGTTGAACGGAATAACAAGACTTTGTATGGATTCGGTTCAAACAATTTCTTATTTTCAATTTAGCGCTGAGTATTTCTTTTCCTTACTGCGCAATTGCAGCTTTCCAAGTTTCCAGATACCCAGTAGTAGGCGATTTCAGACATCGAAAATATTGTGTACCACAGTGTACCGCATGTGTGTACCGCATTGATTTTTCCGGTAGGCGATTTATATACGCGCCAGGTTTTGCCTGTTTGCGAGAGGAGTGCCGAAGCAGATTTTTGCAATAAATTCATGTCATTTTCGCGCTTTTAAAGGTGCCAGTACTGTTTTTGGTTTTGTAAACAATGTTATCGGTTAGAAAGAAAAACCCAAAAAAAATCTACCTTTATGGCAGTTTTTTGGCTTCCTAGAAATAGAAAATGTGATATTACAAGTTGAGAAACCTGCAATTTTGCTTTTTAATAAAATCAACGCATCTTTGGTTAGCATTTCACGAATTTGAAGTGAAGCAAATCTGTCCAACCAAAATAAAATTAATATTTACAATATAGGCATAATTCAAAATAAATTCAATACCTACCTATATTGTCGGCTCAGCTTCAAATCTTTAAATAAACAGACAGTACTATGTACTTACAAAACAGATCACAATCAAAAATAGCCGTGTTTTTTCACAGGAAAGGCCGGCTTAACTGACTTTTAGGGGTCCCTAATGAGGGCGTATATCTAAGGATCTAAGCAGAGCACATTAATGAACATTTCGGGTTAGGTGTAGCTGGGGGGGGAAAAATCAGGGAAGGTCAGAAATGGACTATATATTAATTAATTAACTTTCTTATGACTGTACGACTCCGGAACGTGCCCTATACTGATGCGTACCCCTAGGGGTATTTTTATATTTGGAAAACAGGCCCTCCGGAGCGTGCCCCGTACTGATGCGTCTCTAGGGGTATTTTTATATTTGGAAAACAGGCCCTCCGGAGCGTGCCTATACTGATGCGTCCCCCTAGGGGTATTTTTATGTTTTTAAAACAGGCCCTCCGCAGCATACCCTATACTGATGCGTCCCCTAGGGGTACTTTTATGTTTTTAAAACAGGCCCTCCGGAGCGTGCTTATACTGATGCGTCACCCTAGGGGTATTTTTATATTTGAAAAACCGGCCATCCGGAGCGTACCTATACTGATGCGTCCCCTAGGGGTATTTTTATATTTGGAAAACAGGTCATCCAGAGCGTGCCTATACTGATGCGTCTCTAGGGGTACTTTTATATTTGGCAAAACAGGCCCCCCCGGGGCGTGCCCTATGCTGATTTAGTGATCATTAGACTCGCCAGGCGAAGGGCTTTCAAATGATATATGACATGACCATTTTGGACGATTTTGAAATTTTGGAATTTTGCCAAAAAATTTTTCGATAATCGATATTTATCGATAGAAATCGTTAATTTATAATTAATTATGATCATTAAACACATTAGTTTTTGTTTGGGATCGGTTCCTGATTTTTCCCCCCCCAGCTACACCTGATCCAAAATTTCTTTTAAGAATTTATTGATCTTTCATTTAAAAAAGATTCATTCAAATCCGTTGAGATTTGCCTTAACAACTGACTTTTAGGGGTCCCTCTATTATACGTACCTAGCTATATTTATTAATCACTTTTTTGCTAAGGCTCAGGCTTAGGCTTAGGCTTAGGAGTCAACTGAATACGGTAGATAAAATTGAAATTTTTGTTAGGGACCCCTAATAGTCAGTTTTGCCACCGCTGTAGCAACTGCAAATCTCAACGGATTTGAGTGAATCCTTTTTTAAATGAAAGATCAATAAATTCTTAAAAGATTGCTGAAATTTTCATTACTGTGCTCTGCTTAGATCCTGAGATATACGCCCTCATTGACTTACTTGACTTAATTCGCTTTCCCCTAGGTCGGGGCGTTGCGGAGCCTCAATGAGTGCAGAGCCCGCTTCCACTGCTGTCGGTTTTCAGGGTTTGCGCGTATCTCTTGCAGATCATCTTGGATTATATCTTTCCAGCGGGTTTTTGGGCGCCCAAGTGGTCTTTTCCAGCCAAGCTCTCGCCACTGATGTTCATATAGCAGTCTAGGGGTTGCGTCTGGGGGCATGCGTTTCAGGTGTCCATACCATCTTAGTCTGCTTATCTGGGCCAATTTGGATGCATATGGCTGCTTGGTTCGCCTCCGAATCTCTTCATTCCTTACAAAGTCAAACCATTGCACTTGCTCGATTCGTCTCAGCGCCTGGTTGTCAAACACGTCTAGTTTCTGTGCGTCTCTTTTAGTCAGTGCCCAGGTTTCAGCGCCATACAGTAATGAGGAAGCTATTACCGCTTGGTAAATCTGCATCTTGGTTATTCGCGAAATGTCCCGTCTTGCCCATAGTGGCTTGTACAGTGCTGACATTTTGGTTCGACAAGTCGCAATCCTTCGGTCAATATCCCGTTCACACGTACCACTGGCTGATATCACTGATCCCAAGTACTTGAAATCCTGGGTAAATTTGACCTGGTGCCCATTTATATTCAGGTAAGGTGGGGGGTTGAGGTAGTCTCCTGCCATCAGCTCAGTCTTATCCCAGTTTATGGTCAGTCCCAGCTTTTCAAATTCATCACTGATCATGTACAATCCGAGCTCTAGTTCTTGTAGGGAGTGGGAAAAGAAGACTATGTCATCAGCAAAGTCTAGGTCTGTCAGCTTGTGTTGGCCAATGCAAAAGCCCTGTGTGGCTGTCTCAACATTCCTCATGGCGTAGTCAATGGCTGCATTAAATAAGGTTGGCGCTATCACACATCCTTGTCTTACACCGGTCTGAAGTTCGAATTTTTCTGATTCGCTGGCACATGCTCGTACTGCTGCTTTGGGGTTTTGGTATAGCACTCTGATCATGCTTCTCAATTTGTCCGGGATTTGAATCAGCTCAAGTATTCTCCACAGTCTTGTTCGGTCGATCGAATCAAAAGCTTGCCGTAGATCAATAAAGGCCATGTACAGTGGTCTCCGAAATTCTCTTCCAATTTCCACAATCTGGCGCAGTGAAAAAATCTGGTCAATAGTTGACTTTCCAGGGGTGAAACCGGCTTGCTCTGTCCTCCTTGTTTTCAAAAGGTGTGGAAGTGCACGATTAAGGATGATTCGGGCTAACAGTTTGCTTGGACTTGGCAGTAGGGTAATTCCACGGTAGTTTTTACAGTCTTCTCTGGACCCCTTACCTTTCCATATAGGGATCAGTATCCCATGGTGCCATTCTTCGGGTACCTTTTCTTGTTGCCAACAAAGGTTAAGGAACTCTGTTAGTTGGTGGGTGGTTGCGCATCTGTCAGCTTTCAACATTTCTGGGGTGATTTCGTCAATTCCTGGTGCTCTTCCACTTCTCATTTGTTTCAAGGCTGTAGTTACTTCTTTTTCAGTTATGTCTTCTTCCCCTCCAAGAGTTCGTTTGGGTGTCACTCTGTCAAGTTCAGATGGGGCTTCAGGGGCTGGGCGGTTTAGTAGCTGTTGAAAGTGGTCTTTCCATCGTCTTATCTTCAGATGCCTCTCGTGGATTGTATGGCCATTTTCATCTTTCAGCGCTCCATCGATTCTGGTTTGTGGTTTTGTCATGGCTTTCAATTCTTTGAACATTAGGCCTTGGTTTTTCATCTCAGCCGCATCCTGCAATGCTTTTGCTCTGGAGTTCCATATATTGTTCCGGTCTCTCTTTATTAACTGGTTGCGCAGTCTGTTCAGCCTTTTGTATTCATTCCAGTCCCGTTGCAGGTAAGCTTTTCGTCTTTCTTCTATAGCCTTCCAGGTCTCAGCCGATATCCAGTCTTTTTTGGGCAGTCTTTCTGTGGTAGCGCTTTTCACGGCAGTATGGAACATCGTTCTAGTTGCATCCCAATCTTCTTCCACATTTCCTGTACTGGAGTACAAGGTTTGCAGGCTCTGCATCTTCGTCGTGAACTTGTCATGGGTGCTCTGGTTCGCTAGGTTGATTCTTGGGAGTTTCTTTCGCTGCCTTGCTTGATACACTGACTTAGGTGACATTTGGACTGTCATAATTACAAGGTTATGATCTGAGTAGATGTCCGCACTTCTGAACACACGGTAATTGGTTGTTGAGGATGCATCTTGGCTTCTGATCGCCAGGTGGTCAAGCTCCTTCCTTGTTTGTTTATCTGGACTAGTCCAAGTCAAGCGATGGATGTCTTTTCGGGGGTAGAATGTTCCTGGCAGGCGTAGGCTGTGGTCCGCTAGTAAAGTCAGTAAGCGTTCTCCATTGTTGTTGGATGCCACAGTATGGAATGGTCCAATTAGGTGTGGGTGTCTTCTTCCAGGGTCGCATGGCTCTGCGTTCAGGTCGCCCATCAGAATAAGAAAATCGTGGTTGTGGATGGCTTGTATCACTTTCGTTAGCTGGTCGTAGAAATGGTCTTTATCTTCATCCTCAGCTTCGTTAGTGGGAGCATAGGTGTTGACTATCGATATGGCTCTCTGTTTGCCTTGAAGTCGTAAGTACATTATCCGATCCGACACTGCCTTCCATTCTTTTAGGTTGTGGGAAAATCTTCTTGTCAGGGCTACCGCAACTCCATTCCTCTTTCGGTTTGCATGACCAGACCAATAGATGGTGTACTTATCCACTGTCAGTTCTCCTTGTCCAATCCATCTTGCTTCTTGTACTCCACAAATCTCGACACTAAGACGGGTGAGTTCGTGTATCAGGGTTTTCTCGGATCCTATTCCACTGAGCGTCCGGACGTTCCAGCTTCCAACTCTGAAGGAAGGTCGCTGGTTGTGGGGGGTTCCAAAGGTCCAATTCCGTGGGGTTCGCCGGTTTCTTTCTTCATTTAGGCTCGCAATCAGGAAAGTTTAAGGTGGCCGGGGGATTAGCCCTACGCACCCGAGTTTTTTACGCCTTAACTGGCGGCCATTTAGAGCCTGACAGGCAAGGTTCCCCTGGACTGGCAATTGGCCATTTTAGAGAATATTTAATTATAGAATATTACTTAAACAATAGGGGGGATGGGTAAGGGCAGGCTGGATGCAGGGAGGGGACATTCGGGGATCTAAATGTCCCTGCATCGAGGGGTGGGGCGCTTTTGCTGATTTTGGCTTGGTGGGGCTCATCTTCAGCAGAGGCCCCCAGTTTGACACCATCCCAGGTCTGTCACATTTGACGCCGCAGGCACCCCTAAGAAGGGATGCCCAGGCAGCGCCGCATGCACGGGCCTGGAATAGTGTCATTGGGAGCGCTGAAGAACGCCCTCATTAGGGACCCCTAAAAGTCAGTTTTGCCGAAATGCCGACCACACAAAAAGTAATTTATGTTTTTGACCAAAACTTGGCGATATACTAGCGTAACGGGGTGTTTTTAAACGTTTGCAGCATACTATACGGTATACGGTATTATACGGTATCGAAAATACTATACGGTATACGGTATTTTTATACCGGTCCCATCCCTAATTCTGTGGCCCGGCCCGGGGACCGGCCTTGCGCACAGACTCCTTTGGCTTTAGCTTCCCATCCAACGGTGGTGCCGTTTATTGTTGGGACACGAATTTATTGATTGGCAGTTTCACCTTTTCGGGTTTTGACATTTTGATTTTCGGATATTCCGGATTTAGAAGATAAATACGTTTTGGTATCTATTATAGTTGGTTATTTTATGCTGAAATTTGACCATTTATGTTTGTATGCAGATTTATTTATGTAATAATAATAACAAATCACATGAAAATAATGCTATTTCGACAAAATTGATAAAAAAGTCGACGAAACTCGTAACTCGTTAACATTTTTGTATGAAAATTATGCATGGGCCCGTGGTATACCCTTTCCCTTCGGTCGCTTATACTCCTCGTCCTACCAAATTCGCTTTTTATGGCAAAATTGGTGATTTTTTGCTTTTTCGGGACTCCCATGGACCACCTCCAGGCTACCTCCGGATTTTTTCGGCCTCCATATGATCACAATTATGTATTTCAAAATTCAACTAAATTTACTGTTGCTACTCACTGAAAATGACAAATTCTGGACATTTTTTGTTCAGAAACTACTTTCAGACCTTTTCGAATAATTTTTGTGGTTTTCGGATATTTATTTTTACCAATTTTAGTAATAATTGTCCCTAGTTTATTGTCAATTAAGCAACATTTTTGTTAGGGCGAGGGGTGTTTTGCCGACCGAGGGGAGGAGTATGCCCCCCGGTCCATGTATGCCTGCAAACCGTGAGATCTGACTTTGTACATAGACATCATTTCAGTCCAGACATGGGCAAAGGGGGCTACCCCTCAGGTTTTGTCCTACCCCCAGGCTACCGCTAAGCCCCTAAGGAATTTTTTGGAATTATTTTGAATAGAAATTATTGTCAAATATGCTTAGATTTGGTGTAAATGAGCTCAGAATAGCTAATTTTAACCTGTTTTAACGAAAAATAAGCAAAACCTTGATTTCAGTAACAAATTGGATTTTTTGGTTACCCGCCGCTACCCTCCTCAGCCCCTGAAAGAGTTTATGGTAGGTGACTAGTCAAACACAACACACGCACGCAGCACAATCACACGAAGCAACTACACAACAAGAGTACACTCAAACAATCACACAAAACACTCAATCTCTTTATTCCTCAGCCGAAATGCTAGCCCATGTCTGTGTCCGTCCGTATAGGCCTCGATGATTGGAATGGAACTCTAATGGTTTTCTGTGCCGCTTTCAAAAAATGTTTGTTGCAGCGATGGCAGCACCAAAAGAAACCTCTTCAGGCGTTGGAAGCAAAGTGACTTTCAAAATCACACTCACTAGTGATCCGAAACTACCTTTTAAAGTGTATGTAAGCTTTGGCCTACCGCACTTACTGCTCTACTGTCCTTGGTGCCGTTTAGTTTGAGTGTTCCGGAGCAGACGCCGTTTACAGCTGTGCTAAAGTTTGCTGCCGAAGAGTTCAAAGTACCTGCCGCTACCAGTGCTATCATAACCAACGACGGAATGGGCATTAATCCTTCTCAGAGTGCTGGTATGTCTGTCGTATATGTACTAGGCCGTCACTACGCAATGACCGGAACCCTGATACGAATGGCAACTCAAGCACAGTTCCGAGTCCGAATTAATAGTCATTGTCCGGTAAAGCGTTACAACTTTGGAAAGTTGAATTTTTTGTTTCACTAAAATTTCAAATTCACTAGAATACAAAAATCGGCAAAGAGGGCTTGAATAGGAGTTGACCCCCTAAGGATCTGAGCTACCCCAAGCCACCGCTACCCTCATGAATTTTTTGAAGAATTTTGTGTACAAAATATACATGTTATAAAAGTATGACTAGATTAGGTCTAAACGTTCTCACTATAACCTATTATAAAAATAAAATCCAAAAACCTTTTTACAAAAATCGGGCTTCTTGCTTGGCTAACTACCCACTAACCCCCAATCAGGCGCTCCTACCCCCGGGATTGAAAACTTAGCACCCCCTCAACCGAAATGCTAGCCCACGGTCTGCTAAAACACTAGATTGCAAATCACGAAGACACGCAACAGTGCGCAAGAAATGGTGTTCCTTAAAAAAGTTCCGTTGAATTCCGAGTAGAGTTGTAAAAAAAATTTTTTTTGAAAGCCAAAAAAAAGCTTTTTTATGAAAATTTTTCATTTCAAAGTTTTTTTTTCAAAATTTTTTCCTAGCATGAGATATAGCTTGTAGGAGATGCAAGGATGCATCAGAAGCAACTTTAAATGCAAAAGCTGATACTTTGGTTCAAACATAGTGTTACAGCCTGAGAGTCGATATTCTACCTGCAGCATTGCTCACAGAGCTCACAATTTTAAAAAAAAAGAGCCTAACAACACTAATTCCGAGACCTTTGACTTCGGAATCGGGATTCCGGTCGTTCCCCAGCGGTTACCCCTGCTGGAAAGGCCAACCCCTGGAGATAGTTTAGGACCCTGATAAACCTAATGTAGCGGCTCCAGTACTAACAAACTGGTTAGCTTTTAAGCGACTGCATTTTCTGATCTAGCGCACCATTAAATGGCCGGGTAATTCTAAATTACACACAAGACCATCTTTCGAGTAACTTTTTCTCCGTCGACGTTGCGCCCCCGAAAATCATAATCATTCAGTCAGAGGGTTATAGACGGGTCTAGTCTTCTATGGCCGAGCTGAAATCAACAGATACATTTTCCGTACGCAAACGTAGCCTTCTAGGACTGTGATCCCTGGATTTGTTTTAGGCAATGTCTTTATGAAGTATGGTTCAGAGCTAAGACTAATACCGAGAGATCGAGTCGGCAGGTCAATATAGGCACCGTTGATACTGTTATGATTACTTTTTGTTGGTGACTTGAAACTGTTGTTGTGCTTGTTTTACTTCTCTCTTTCCTTCAGATCTATTATATTTATTATGATGGGCGGACATAAAGCACTTCATTCATTATGAGCCAGTAATTACTGGATATACATAGCAGTACACTGCAAAACACATTCAAGCCTTGTGCGGATTCGTGAGACAGAATTATAATTGGCCATAGAATCGCGAGTCCTTGCCAAATTTCGTAGAGAAAAATCAGTGAATCAAAACATAACCTGTCTGCAAATTTTTGGTGCAAAACAATTTTGTCTGTTCTCGAACCGTAAAATCGGTTAGTCGTATTGGTAAGGCCAGGATAGTTCTGTGGTTGAAAAATGGCACAGAGGCCATCAAGACCTGACAACCAAGTTTGGAGAAAGAAAAGACTGGGCGCGAGTTTACGTCGTTGTCGCTCGTAGCCGTTCCTTCTCGATAATTTAAACGAGTCTACACTGAAACAATATGAACTGTTGCTGGTAACAAGCACGCTGGTACAATAAGGCAGTACAACAGAACAGAGAAACCGTAAAAAGCGGCCAAACTAAAACAATGACAAAGTACCTGAATGACAGCTGTTAAAACGGAAACAAGCAAATTATAAAGGTGACAGTTGATAGAAATAAAAAGGAGATTCTCATAGAGTGAGTGAACGGGTTAAACACGACAAATGCGGTCGCTTTCTTTGGGATATTCTTGATAGAAAAGATTCCATGCTACACACAGCACAAACAGTAGGATATACCCTGCCAGCGCGATCCACCAGACCACTCTTTCCCAGGTTTTCTTTTTGAAGTTTCGCAGCACGACAATCCCCATCAACAAGCCGCCAATGAATCCGCCTATGTGCGCTACATAAGAAACCTGCAAACAAATAAAAGTGCAGATTGGCACAATTCAATTAACGGCTTTCCCTCCTGCAACAACTAACTCTACCCACACCACGCAGGCCTAATTACCTTGTTGCCGTGAGCGGCCGACGGGTCCCCGTAACGATTGAAAAGCGCAATGCCGAAGTCAGCACCGATCAAAATCACGAAAAAGATCAGTCGACACACTGCGTACTCCATTTCAGCCCAGTTCTGAAGAAGAGAACAGTCAGAATCAGAACTGAAAACAAATTCGAAGAGAGCGGCTAAAATCTTCCGCATTTCGTTGCCCCACGAGCCCATAGAAGCTCTGACAATGGCTAAACTGCAATTCCAAAAAAGCAACGGCAGCACTTCTAAAACTTATTGTGCAAACCTAAGAATGTAGCGCCTAGAAAAATAGAAACGTATCATTCACAGAATAGAATAGGCATCATTGTCAAATACCCAACGAGAAATTATTTCAAGGCTACCCTTACTTAGCTTAGGCTTAGCTATCGACCGCAATTACCCCAGTTCCGGGCGGAATCGGAACTTTTCAGCTGAAAATTCGAAATTGCTCCCAGAACTAAAAATTCTAGCTGAAAACTGCAGAAGAGAGTTACAAGATGCTTTGCTAAAGTTAGAACTGGAAAAACTGCCACGAAACATTCTCTTTAAGACCTCAGTTTTTAAATTTCAACTTTAAAATATCGAAAGAACTGAAATTTTCAAAAGGAAACTACTGTTAAGCACCATTTGGGCAGCAGTAAATTATCGACACTTCTGAGAAAAAAGTAGTGATAGCAATCAAAATTGTTGCCTAAAACAAAGTTTTAGGTGATTTATTAATAGTGTTTAGCGTTATTTAGCAGGTTTTCTTCCAAAAAGAGCGGAAAGTCAAACAGTTCCGGTTCTGGCACCCTTCAGCACCAGAATTCCGGTCGATCGCTAGTTAGGGTCGGTCATTGAAAAACTTACAACGATCAGGTTGGCCACGTGAGCAGCAATGAGAGCATAGACGCCACCCGAGGCTCCTGCCAGGTAAACTCGAGGATCGGTGACCGACACAGCTAGACTACCTGCAGACACAGAAGTGAAACTCCACAGTGGCTTTGCTTTGCACAGACCCGCTATAATTCCCAGCACGTAAACAATGGCCACTCTCCATTGATGCACCAGTTCTAGTGGAATGCCAAGCAAGAGTTGCGTCAGCGAGTTGAATAGTATGTGGTAAATTCTAAAAAGATTAACAAAATTACCAGAATTACTGCTTCTGAAAGGTTTCGCTGGGCGTTTGGTAATGTTTAGACGTAACATGTATGTAACCGGCCCGGGCTGAGGGTTGTCTGTCAGGTTGGGGTCCAAGTGCTTCGCCCAGTTAAGAGGGGTCCAAATTTTAAACAGCTCCAAAACGCCTGGAAATGCGTTTTTAGCACGTTTTAATTGACAGTATGGCTGAAAAGCTCAATTTTAACCTGCTAAAATAGCGCTCAAGAAACAAAAACAAGCATTAAATGACAAACAGAGTTTCTAAGAACACTGATTTGTCTCAAATATCAACACGGAAACGACAAATTCAGTTACCAAAGGCGTTTTAAGCGGATTTAAAGCTAAAAAATTAATAATGTTGAGCCAATTCGTTAGTACGCACTAGAACTGCAATTAGTACTTGCATTTTCAGGGGTCTCGGGTCCCTGAACTGTCTCGGGGGAGTGAACGATTTGGCCTTTCTGGTTTGAGGGTAGCCACCAAACTCATCCCTAGTATACAATAGGGGCCAAAAAATGTCCACCCCCTTTTCGAACTTTGTGCAAACACTCGTTCTCGGTCAATTCTCTATCGATTCGCCTCAAATTTTCAGGATTAATTAACAAGATGACTGGGTGGATACTGCGCAAAAATAAATTAGGTCCCAAAATCCCAAGCCGTGCTGGTTTTACGAAAACTAAGAATCAGGGTGGTCCACGGAAGTTCTATTTTTTCGGCAATTCAAAGAGTATGGCACTGAAATTTGCAGGTACGATTGGTATTGTGATTGGGCATAATAGCATACCGACTGGACAGCCCTATAGCTCAAAGGGCAATAAAACTGGGGGATTTTCAAAAACATGATCGAAAATCCCGTAGTTAAGAAATCAGTACCTTTTGGAATCAAAGGACTGAATTCGTTGTTAATCAACAATTTCTGTAGCAGCAAGTTCGACAAATGAAAAGATATTAGAATAGAATTACTCTTTGAATTGCTGAAAAAATTCGAATTTCCGTGGACCAGCTTGATTTTAAGAAAAACGTGATGTTAGTCACAAATCGGACTTTTTGCTTACCATCGCCTCAGCCCCCTCAGCCGCAGCTACCCACCCCCTCAGCCGAAATGCTAGCCCCATGTCTGGCCCAGACTATGTTTTCTGAATGAATGCGGAAAAAATCTGCCTAATCTCTGGAACATTTAAAGCAAAACGAGCTTAAGTCCTAAGCCAGTTTTACCCGATATGGATAAGCGCGTAGGTAAGGTATCTCCAGACTTCCTGTCGCACACAAGGACTGTATATGAGTGGACTGGAGATTGGCACCGGACCACTAATTGAAATCCCAACTTTTTTCTCGTCTGTCACCACGTAGTAGATATAAATGGCAACCTGAAACAAAAGATTAGCTAGTGACTAGACAATCTATCAACTAATCTGCCTCGATTATGGTAAAGAAGATCATAAAGACTGGAGGAGGGCAGCAACTGTACTGCTGCAAATAGGACAGCTTCTCTTCACGCTGGGACCGAGGGACAACACTTTGAGCTGCCCGAAACATCACATGTCGCATCCGCATTTGCTTGGCTTTGGACATCTAAACACTCTTCGCTCTCTGATCCACAATGTCTGTAGATACAAAATGACAGAAATTACTAATGAGCAAAATTCGCCAAAGTCGATCATCATATCCTTGTTTTTGTCAGCATCTTGCAATAGCCGCATTCTTTGCTCCCCAGTCAAACCTGATTGCTCCCCGGCCGCCTCCACTCTGCTCTTCAACTCGCCGACCGGGATAAACCCGTCGTGATCTTCGTCTAGCTGCAAACGAAACAAACACATAAAATGTGTGGCAGAACGCCGCAGATCACCTCACGGAACAACGCCAGCCAATCCTAAAAGCACACAGATCAACTGTTTATTATGCAGTCCTTTTGCGTCTTACCTTCTGCTCACGAAATGTAACACCCTCTTCGATTTGTAATGCAGCCATTGCCTGCTGTTGTTGTTGATGTTCAGGAGACAACTGCGGGTACATGCTCATCGTAAATTTACAGTTGACAGTTTCCTGAAACAGCCATACCCATCAGCTGACGACCGTTAACTGATAGGCCGTCGGCTGCAAGTCTGATAAACTGGAACACTGTCAACACGAAAAACATGGCTTATTTAGAGATGAAACAAAATTGGAAAACCCAAAAGACCTAATAATATTGAAGACCCCACCCAATATTTTTAGAATGAGTTTCAATCCTACTACACCAAGGCCGAGGCACACCTGCAGCTTATCTAACTAAAATTGTACAGTGACCACGCAGCTATTCCTGATTCCTGAAAACTGCGAGAAAACATTTCCTGACCATCACTGGACTGCAAAAACCATAAAGCTGGTTACTGTACCTATAAGCCTAATCTAAATCTAAGCCTGAACTCTAAGCCCAACCCTGTGACTAAGAAACGAGCGAAGGAGGACGATTTTCAAGAACACCGTAACACGGGATACGGTAGTTACAGTAACCAATATTTACTGTTCTTGTAGTGCATTGATGCTCAGGAAACGCATCCACACTGACGATACAGTTCTCGGGCACTTTACAATTACAGATAGGTAAACTGCACGCCGCTACGCTAACTCCAACCGAACTGTTTGTAAAACTAAAACTGGTGTGCCGATGCCGAATGATCTCGACTTATCCTAAAACCAGACGAGACAAGACAAAAAGCCGAGACAAACTAATGGAAAGGGCTGGCGGAGCTGATTTTTCGACGAAACAACAGAAGAAAATCTGTTCTCAAAAGTTCCTATCCATTCACGCGGGCAGTAGGGTACATACAGCTTCGCAGAGCAGCACAAGCACAAATAGGCTAGTAGGAGAGCAAATCAATCCGAACGCCGCTTTCTTCCTTGGTTATCATAGTAATTTTCGCTTGATAATCATAATCATAATAATAATAATAATTGTCAGTTTCGCTGAAGCAGAGAAAATGAGGCCGTGCATGCAAAAGAAGCAGCTCTATTTTCAGAGCTGCGACTCAACGCTTCGTAACTAACAACAAAGCCGCACGCCAAGAGAAACGCAGCGTCTATGATTCATTGCGCGCAGTTGGTGTCGGCGGCGCTCGATAAAGGCATGGCTTGCTTTGTGCGCCGCTCAAACATCAGACCTGAACAACCACTCATCGGTTTATCAACTGCACTGCACACTCTAAATCTGGCCTACTAACGCTCCTACTCTTGATCCACTGTCTGAAGCACATTATGTACTTAATTGTCTCTGCACGAGAAAACGGGCCAACAGGCGGGTCAAAAAAAATTCAAAATCGGTTTTGAAAGTTCTAATATCGATATTCTAGGACAGTTTTAGATGCAGAAAACGAATCTGGTATGCAAATTTTCCTAGCTGAATTTGTACTATAGTTATGGTTGGGGAAACCTTTTGAGCCAGACCAAATTATTTTTTCTGAATCAGTGAAATTAAATACTTCAAATTAGTCAAAACGGGAACGCTGAATCTCGTGGTGTTCTTCGTTTCAACGTGAACCTTCGAAAAATGCGATTTTTTATGACTTGAAAAATTCAATCGAGCATATCTCAAAAACTAGGCAAATTCATTCCGAGCTGTTTACAGTTCTAAACACTTCGTAACATAAGCTTTCGATCCATAAAAAATATTGGGGGGTCATCGATGGTAGACGGCCACTTTATAGCCTCTGAAGTTTGGGTGTCAGTAAAATTCTGCCTATTTTCGACTTTTTCGTTTTTAACCAACACATTCAAATGACTGGGATTTCGTCTGATGTATTCCTATTACAAAATGGCTTATACCATTGAAGAGGGCTTGATTTGTAGATTAATTTGATGTATTTATGTCAGACAATAGAGCAAGTATACCAGCAAAAAATAGTTTTCTGTTGTCAGATTCCAGAACCATCGGTAAATTTCTGTGCATAATACAAGCATTTTTG
>JASANB010004474.1:0-69133 GCA_030248155.1 Sabatieria punctata | reverse complement strand
AGGTCGGCTGATGTTTTTACTGTGCCTACTCTGTAATGTAATCTTTCTCTTTCAGCAGTGATCCGTTTTACTCCTCTGTTGCTATTGGTAATTATAATTTGAGGAGGAGTGTTGATTTTAGCAAATGTATAATTATGTACGTGTACGTACATGTCTGTCCGTTTGGTCAGGGCTACTATTTGCATATTACGTATGCCAGTTACTTATTGTCTCTGCGCGTGTCTTATCAGCTCTGACCTTTATACTCTCGGCGCTACTTCCCTGCTGTGCGGCTGGTTTATTACGACTGTATTGTTTTACCTTCGGCCCGGAATAAAAAGAACATCTAACGGTGTTCTCACTCTACACTCAAACTGCGCTGCGCTGCCCTATACCTATTCTATTATATTCTGCTGTATGTCATATTTTTAACCTGATTTGGTGGAACTGTAGAACTTGCAACAAGGATTCACTGACTGACCCTTCCCTTCATTGTTTCAAAATTTTAGAGAAAACTTTGTTTGGTATTCTATAGTGCTTAAAATGTTTAAAGTTTGTAAAATATTTTTGTTGTAAACAGCAAAAAGGGTTAAAATACGGTTGAAAAGCCTGCCTCTTTATAACAAAACGTAGTCATCATACATGTACTAGGGGGGTTTGGGGGGGTTACCCCCCTGCTGGAAAGGCCAACCCCCCCCTCACCCCCCCCCCCGAGACAGGTTAAGGGACCCCTCCCCCTGACCAAAAAATACAAGTGGTGGTAGTGTCTCCAGTATTAACAAACTGGGTCAGAAATCACTAATTTTTAGCCTAAAATTCACTTGAAAAGCCTTTGGAAACCGAATTTGGCGTTTCCACTGCTGATATTTAAGAAAAATCGGTGTTTTTGGAAGCTCTTTTTGTCATTTTTTGCTTGTTTTTAGCTTTAAAACGCTATTTTGCAGCTTAAAATAGCGATTTTTAGCGTCCTTACTGAAAAAAACGTGCTAAAAACGCATTTCTAGGCGTTTTGGAGTTTTTTGAAATTTCGGACCCCCACCTGGGCGAACCCCCCCCCCTCGACCCCCCACCTGAGGAAAAACCCCCCTACCCCCCTCGCCCCAGGTCGGCCCGGAGCTGTTACATGTATGGTAGTCATAGTCAAACGGTTTGACTACCTGGTCTTCGTTTGACTATGTATTTATGGTAACAAGGTAGTCAAACTTTAACTTTGACTTTGACTACCTGTCTGTTTGACTGCGATATCACAAAAGTATTAACTATGACTTTGACTTTGACTAGTAGTCATAACAACACTAACTCGGATACACTAAAAACAGGCCCCCGGGGGCGTGCCGTATGCTGATGTAGTGATCATTAGACTCGTCAGAAGAAGGGCTTTCAAATGATTTATCATCATGACCATTTTGGACGATTGAAATTTTGGAATTTTGCCAAAAAATAGTCGATATTTATCGATGAAAGTTGTTAATTTATAATTAGTTATGATCATTAAAAGTATTTATTTCAATCTGGGCTCGGTTCCTGATTTTACGCCCGGAAACTATACATTTACCGAAAAGCTTGTTTTGGCTAAAGCACAACCTAGATTTTAACCAAATCTATCCCGAGCCCGGGCAGACTAGAATCGGAACAAGGCAGCCAAAATTACTTGCCGGGTGGCTTGTGTAGAGCTCTAATGATGACCAGAATGCGTTTTAAATGAGTTTTGAAAGTTCATTTTTCAAAATTCTCTCGCCCTTGTTCGTCAGAATCCCAACCAGGCCTCCTCATACTAAAACTGTTAATTTTAAGCAAAGAAAGCCTTTCAAATGCGTTTTTGAAGGTAATTTCTCAAAATTCTCCTATGAGAGAAAAGTGTCGTCATAATTGGCCGAAGAACCCCTCCCCTTGTCATCGGTTGTCGTCATTTGACAAACCCCCTCCCTCCCCCTAACCTAAATGACGTCACAGTCCCTTGTACCTTTTCACAGTTTCATCATACAACTTCAACTTGGCTTGAAATCCATTGGATGAGTGAATATAATTGGGCTGTGGATGCTATAAATCGATGGCATAGAATATCTCTAATCCAATGAGAGCATAACACAGGATAGGAATGAATCAAACAAAACTGGCTCGCTGCACTTCGTCGCTTATCTTTGCACTCGATCATTGAAGAAAAGGTCGTCTTTGATAACGACAAGTGGCCTTTTTACAGATCAGTAATGTAGATTGGAAACTACTGCCTGCATACAGCAGTTAGAGAATAAAAATAAAGGAACAACGGATTGGCAACGAGTCCCTGATTAATTGTCATTGCCAACCGAAATCAGGCAGACATGTTGAGTGGGGGGTCGGCGGAATCGGCCGGCATGGTGTGCGTTGGACATCCCTACGACCCCAAAGTAAAGCCCCTAAAACTCCCTCTGGGTAGCCAGTGGGGCCCGACCGGATATCCGGATATTACCTGCCGGATATGCCGGATATTAGTCACAGATGAGAAAACGTGATTTTTTACGTATTTGAACATAAATATTGCATTCGACCGTAGTGTATGTAAATAGTGCAGAAGCTGCTGCTTGGGCGCGTGTCCGCTTGGAACTGATATTGAACGCCGAAAATCACTGTGAAACACCTACTGAAACGCACAGCAGCCATGAGGGTGAACAGGGATTTTTCGCCGATTCACTGGATTCGCCAAACCAAATCGATACCTCTGGTGGCATTGATGAAATAACTACTGTTATTTTACTATAGTATAGTAAAACAAAAATTAGTAATACTAGTGCTATTTTACTAGTAGTAAAATAATAGTAAAAAGTAAAATTAAGAGCCAATAGTAAAGTAAAAATTAAATTGAATTAACAAAGACCGTCAATAGTAAAATGAAAATTTTACTACTATTTTACTAATAGTTTTTGGTGAATCCCAGCTAAATTCTTGATCAATTTTGCAATAAAACAAGTGTGGGAGCACTTTTGCCAGTTGAACTTCCCACTTTTTGTCTCTAAAGCTCTTGAGAACCTCATATCATGATTAAATCTAGCAACTATTTAGCACCAACATTAATTATTCATAAGAGCTTGGTATCATTGACGCAAAACTGCCCCTAATGACTACTAAAATCGTAGTAAATTAGCAGTAAAATTAGTAGAATTATTAGTAAAACAAAAATTAGTAAAATCGGAGCTGCTCGGTAGTAAAACAAAAATAAAAATTAAATTGAAGAGGTGAATTTGTAGTAAATTTAGTAAATAGTAAAATAAAAATCCACTAGTAAAATATCAGTAGAAATAACTGACAAAGTACAGGGTGTCTCAAAAAATGATCACAGGTCAAAAATCGCTAATTTGGGCTGAAATACAGCTAAAAATGCTGTTTTATTGGCGATTTTGCCAATTTTTTATGTTTGTGTCAGAAATTGTAAAAGAATTGCAAAAATTTGCTCAAAGAATTACTTGCCAGAAAAATCGGAGGGGGTCGGAAAAATCGTCTCGTAGGGTCCCCATCCGGAGGGGGGTGTATGGCCTAAGTCGATTTAGGGAGCAGACCCACCAGCAGACCCCCTGTACATGTGGTTATAAATTTCCACAGAAAAATGCTTCCACAGAAAAAAGTTGGATCTCTGATTAAATTTTCAACTAACACTAGCAACTTCAAACAAAAGATGTTGTTTTGCCAGTTCGCTGAAGTGTGACAAAAACTTTTCGACTGCATTTTGGAATATACTATTTAAATGCTATTAAAATACCATTAAAATTCTTATTTAATAGTATTAATATTAAATCTAAATTAAAATTAACAGGGGACTATTATATTAATATTAAATTAAAATTAAAATCGGCTAGTTCTATTACAGGTAGGGATGGGCACGAAAATTAATTTTCGTACTAGTACGAAAATTAAATCGAGGATTTTTAAATTTCGTATCGAATACGAATACGAAAATTAGAGAAATATAGAAACGAAAATTAAACGAGTACGAAAATTAAATACAGCTAATACGAAAATTAATTTTCGTTACGAATTTTAATTTACGTTTCACATATAGCTAGCAATAAATCAGCTGAATTATTAGCAATTTAACAGATTCTAAACATACAAAGGCATTTTCACTGTACCAATGCAATGTCAAAAGCATTTTTGGGGTTGTTGAACAAGTATTTTTAACTTAGTAACCCAAGGAACTTGTTAAGATCTTGGTGCAAGTACTGGCACTGTTTAGTACAATCGTACATAGTATTTTAGTCAGTATTTTACACACACAACGGTTGACTGACCACTTACGGACAATCTCCTGGCTCAAAGCGCATACTAGATATGTAGGTACCTGCAGTGAAGGTATGTGCAATATAAGCATGCAGAAGCATTGCTTTACAATAATGAAAACACGTTAGCGTTAGCGAGAAATCGTGTTCTACAGAATTTGTGCACTCAGAACTGATATTTAAGGCTTATTTTAATGCTGAAAACCTAAACTGGGTCCCTATTTGCAGTCTAAAACCTACCGTGAAAATACGAAAATTAATTTTTTGGAACAAAAATGAACTCGTATCGTCGTAACGAAAATTAATTTTCGTACTCGTACGAAAACGATTTAGGCATTTTGATTTTCGTATCGACTAACGAATACGAAAATTAAAATGGGCAAATATTGATTTAACGAATACGAAATTCAAACGGTTTTAATTTTCGTGCCCATCCCTAATTACAGGGTGTCTCAAAAAAATGATCACATTTCTTTTTACTGCCATTTCCGCAAATTTTGACCAAATTGGTTGAAATTTGGACCATAGGTGCCAAAATTCGGGAAATTTTATGTGTTAAAGTTTGGTGCACTAGGCTTGACTCATTCCCGAGAAATTTTCAAAAAAGTGAAATTTGGTAATTTCAATAGTGAAAGCCGATCACCGAAAAATGGAAACATGTCCTTTTCCTGTATCTTTTCTAACTTTTGTCGGAATTAGATGAAATTTGGAGTGTAAACGCAGAAGTTCAATGTAATTCGTGTATAAAAAGTTGACGCATGAACTCCAACGCTATCGTTAGAGTTTAGGCGATAATGTAATGTAACGTTTTTTCGGTGACCGGCTTTCGCTATTGAAATTACTAAATTTCACTTTTTTTTAAATGTCTAGAGAATTAGTCAAGCCTAGTGCCCCAAACTTTAACACATAAAATTCCCCGAAGTTTGGCACCTATACCCAAATTTCAGCCTATTTGGTGAAAAGTTGCGGAAATGGCAGTGAAAAGAAATGTGATCCTTTTTTCGGTGACCGGCTTTCACTATTAATTTAACAAATTTCACTTTTTTTTTAATTTCTCGTGAATGAGTCAAGCCTAGTTCACCAAACTGTAACACATAAAATTCCCCAAATTTTGGCACCTATAGTCCAAACTTCAGCCTATTTGGTCAAAATTTGCAGAAATGGCAGTAAAAATGTGATCATTTTTGAGACACCCTGTAGTTTTGTTGTTTGATGTTTAGCTACACAATAAGTATGGATACTTTCTCTTAGGTGCACAAACTGATTTCTGAGTATCTGAAAGAGGCGCTTGTACCAAGTGTCAGAGACCCACTTCTCTACTGGAAAGAGAAGCAGTCAACATTTGGCAGACTGGCAGAGGTTAGAAATTTGCGGCAGTTGTATGGTTCTAAAAACAGTTTTTCAGCTTACCAGGAAGTATTTGAGTGCTCCTATCGGTACGGTAGCTAGCAAGCGAACATTTAAGACTGCTGGATCGATTTCGGAAGGCGATCGCTCCTCTCTGAAGCCCGAAAATGTAGAAATTAGAGTGCGAACAATACCTAAAAAACCCAATACCCCAATACCCAATACCCAATACCAATACCTGAGACCCCCAATACCCCAATACCCAATACCCAATACTTGCGTAGCTGGGCCAAAAATTTCATTTCAGTGGACAGGTACATTCTAGTTGTGTACACAAGATTTTTGGCACTGCAATTAAAATTTTTAGGAGGCTGGTTGGGCCGCTGCCCAAGCAGGGCGAGAAAATTTTGAAAAAATAGCCTTTCGGAAAGCATTTAAAAGCCGTTAATTTAAAAGCGTAAAATTAGCAGAAATTAACAGTTTTGGTATTTAATACAATATTTCGTAATTCAGTCGTGTTTCTTACTTCCGGTGATTTTTTCCTAACTCGGCCGGAAGTTGTGTGCACCACCGCAATAGCCATGAGTACGGTGCTAGTACATTTTTATTTTAGATAAGAACAGAGAAATTAATTACTGGTGTAGCGCTTAGAAAAGCGTACACTTTGGGAAATTCTACTAACGTTTAGTTGATTAGGCCGTCCATAAACAACCTCGTTCCCGAGGGGAAGGGGGTCGGCTGAAATGTGGCGATAGACGACGCACCAGAATGGGGAGGGGGTTAGGAAAACAAAGACGTCGCTTTTTACGGAATTTAGGGTACTTCGATTGCATCATTTTCGATTTATGCACATTCTGTCAAAGGTTTCTAAATACAGAAAAGCTTGCCAGAGTGGTTGTAGGGATTTATTCTAGAATTGATTGCACAGTATTTGGTAACAAGAAAACATGACAGTACTGTATGTACTGCACGTTTATCTGGGGGTAGACCGAAAACGACGTCATCTTAGGGGGAGGGGTCCCCTAGAAACGACGCAAGGCGATTTTGGGGGGAGCGGGCTCCGAAAAATCGGGATTTTGGAACGACGTCGTTTATGGACGGCTCCTTAACGCGGAAACAGCTTACTAAACCACATCATCGATCAACTTTTTCGATTTTTTCAGATCAATTTTTCAGGTCAACATCGATTTTTCTCTATTTTTAATTGTCCAATTTAGTATTGGGTATTGGGGGGTAAAAACCCCAATACCCAATACCCAATACCCAATACCTGGAAAACACCCCAATACACCCAATACCCAATACCCAATACCCAATACCAGTTCGCACTCTAGTAGAAATGTTGTTGTTTAACAAGTATAACTTGCGTTGTTTGAACTAGGGTTCCGACGATATATCGATATCGATATCGAAAAGTCGATATATCGACCATTTTTGCAATATCGATATCGATATCGCGATATTTCGCATCGATATTTTCGATATTTTTTCTGCAGAAAAAGTAGGAAAAAACAAAACTGACACCAAGTTTATTTCTCTGGAACAGTAAAAAACAATTTTTCCTGGACAACTCAGAAATCGATGGTATAGTCAAAACCTAACAGTGGCATGATAGCTCTCGGAAACATCGGCATTCTCAGCTTTCAGACAGCACGCTTATGTTCTAAAATGTCTGCTGCAACACTGAAGAGCGGTTCACTCTGCACACTTGAAGCAGAATGGCAGAAGCAGACATGGGCTAGCTTTTCTGCTGACAGACGGTAAATTTTAAAATCCTGAGCGGTACCGCCGGCTGATGGCTAAAGGATGGCAACCAAAAAATTCCGACTTTTTTACTAACGTCAAGGTTTTTGGCATATTTGTCTTTTATCTAAGTTAAAATACACTATTCTGTCTGAGCTCATTTATGCCTAATGAGGGTGGGGCATCGGCCTGAGGGTTCAACCTCTTCATTGAAGCCTTTCAGAAGGCCTCTACCATTTCTGTGATTCCCTACTTATTGATATCCGAACGCATGACTTGACTGATAAGCAGCGACAGCAGTTTTCTCTTTAAAAATTTTCAGATTTCCTTGCATAACTATAAATATCGATATCGATATCGATATCGATCGATATTGAGCTGAAAATATCGATATCGATGTCGATATCGAATATCGACGAATTTTGATATCGTCGTAACACTAGTTTGAACTACAATTATTAGATGTTGTTTTGAATCAACTGTTACAGAACAAAGAAATGTATATATGTGGTTTATTGCATTCTAAAAAATGTTAAGTTGATCAATGATATCCGGCATATCCGGATCCGGATCCGCCCGGATATGGGCATATCCGGATCCGGATCCAGATCTGGTAGAAATTTGTATCTGGTCGGGCCCTAGTAGCCAGCAATGGCCATTAGCCATTCTCTCTGATGGGGCCATTTTCAAAGTAAAACTCCAAAACACCCCTAACGGAAATTGGCGTTTCTCAGGGGGCCGAGTTAGCTGAGGCACATGCTAGCCAGCGTTCGTAAGCTCACATCATGGGCTTTCAGAATCTGCAATAAAATTGATGGTGATTTTTGTTGTATCAAAAAGAATCGATCGCAAAATATCTATTGATCACGATTTTTTTCAGTTTTCAGCATCTGACTAAAGTAGCTAAAGCCAAAGGAAAATGGGATGACCAAATTGAGGTTTTCTGGTACGTGAAATTGATTGGCGACGCCCATTTACAGCTACGATCACTTCATCAATTGATAATCGATATTCGATCGATTATCGATTTTTTGCTCTGCAGATGACCTAGTGTTGTTACAATACCAAAATTTCCGTTTGACTATGTCTATGACTACCGCCCGTTTGAGTACAATACCAGAGTAGTCAAATTTGACTATATTGTAGTCAAACCGTTTGACTACTATGACCACAGGTTTGACTACTTTGACTACTTTTTGAAACAGAGCCAAATAGACATTTTTAGCGATTTATAAGCTTCAGTCACCTGAAATGACTGCATCCGTAAATCGTTTAGTTTGAAATACAGGGTGGGCCATTTATCTATTCCCAGTTTCATTAGGACATAACTTTTTCCTACACAGACCGATTTTGCTGAAATTTTGTATAGACACACCCTGATACTTCAAGTTTTTACTGTTAAAATTTTAGCGCGTTCTGACATGAAATGTCTGAATAACAGTAAACTTTTCAAAAGTTCGTTATGGCACTGTGAATTATACTCGTAGTACAGAACGAGGCTGGCGATTTGTTTCTTTCTGCCTTCTGATGACAATTTTTCACGCCACGCGACCGGCTGACATTCCAGAACTGAAAGAGCACATCAGGATGGCCTTTGAAGAGATTACGGTCGAGATGCGGCAGAAGACTATGCTGGAGTACCGACTGAGGCTGGAGAAAGTGATCGAAAAAGGTGGCGGCCACGTGGAGACGCATAACTAGCGACCAGAGTGAAGGATTAATTTTAAATTTTAACTGTAAAAATTTGAAGTGTTAAGACATTTGTATGCAAAATTTTAATAAAATCGATCTGACTGGAAAAAAGTTATGGTTATATGAAACCGGGAATAGATAAATGGCCCACCCTGTACATTGTATAGTTAGTTGCAAAAATGAGCGCATGAAATTTTCGATACAAAACAAAAAGATGCTGCAAAAATATCACACAAAAATAGAACAAAACAGCTTTTGCATGTGAAACCAAGAGGATTCTTGAGTCGTCTCATCTCATGCTCTTCTTTGCTGCGCAAAAGGTTTTTAGAAATCTATTCTACAGTGCATATTATTTATTAGTATGTCATATGTTTTACTCGCAAAGCTTGCATCAAACAGAGATTAAATGACTGGCACCAGTCATTGCTTCAATTTTTTTGAAAAAAAGGTTGTTGGTGTTCTAAAGTCTAAAGTTCTTTGAAACGTAACAAGTTTGCAAAATATTTTGTTGCGAATAGCAAAAAAGTGGTAAAATGTTGGTGAAAACCCTGCTGCTTATAGCAAAACATAGTCATAGTCAAACGGTTTGACTAGCTGGTCTTCGTTTGACTACGTATTTATGGTAACGAAGGTAGTCAAAGTTTGACTTTGACTACCTCTCCGTTTGACTGCGATATCACAAAAGTATTAACTATGACTTTGACTTTGACTAGTAGTCACAACAACACTAAGATGACCCAACTACACAGCCTATGATGTTAGTGGTTTTCGGGCAATGCTGATTTCAACCACGATGTCGGTTTAGAGCTATCATCTCGTTTTAATTCGGTAATCGATATCGATTGATTATCGATTATTGTACTAAACAAAACACATAAGCTATAATGCAAGCGGTTTTCGGGCATGCCGATTTCAACCATTATGTCGGTTTTTAGAGCTATCATTGCAGTTTAGTTCGATTATATCAATATCGATTGATTATCGAATTTTTGATGTGCAAATGATCGAACCACACAGGCTATGTTTTTAGTGGTTTTTGGGCATTCCGATTTCGACCATGATGTCGTTTTAGAGCTGTCATCGCAGTATAGTTCGATTATCAATATCGATTGATTGTCAAGTATCGATTTTTTGTGGAATAGGTGAAATAATACATCTTCCGGCTTATGCGTTTTCTTGCATTACTTGTTGTTGCTAAGCTGGTGTCCGTTTACCCATAGTGAATGCATCAATCAATGTAGGTTTAGAATATTTTGAATGTTTCAGCTGTGTTTAGAATACAGTCATGTCTCGTTAATCCGGACCTCCTTAATCTGTGTCATGTAGGCATGAGCTTTTTAACGGTTTGTACTAAACTATACTTTGTTATTCAAAGTTCCTACTTACCGTAACTTGAAATGATAATCAAGGTTGTTTGTTTGTTTTGCCATCGTTCTGTATCTGTACGAAATTGTTCGTTGTCGCTTTTTTGGTTAATGAGACGACAAAGAGGCGAGACGAGGAGGCTGTTGTGGGTTATTTTATTGATCGATTTAGTGGTTTGGAACAAGGTAAGTGGTATGTCCGTAGCTGGACACCCAGCCACAGCTCCTTAACATTAGGCGTAGAGCGTAGGATGTGATACATGTATGTAGGTAGCCCGCCGCCCAGCTGCATGTAAATTAGGCTGCCAGTTACGTTATCTGCGCAGCATGGCCCAGTTGCTGCCTTATCTCTCGTCAGTGTGTACGTTTAGCAGGGCCTGTGACGGCGGCCTACGATTAGCCACCTTATTTATCGGTCTGTGGTGGAGTAAAACTTTGATGTGCCTTTGAGTCTGACCCAAGACGGTAGCGCCACAAAGTACCGGACAGATCAACTGGCGACGCCTTCGTTCGACCTAACGCAGGGCAAATCGCTGGCCAACCGTTGTAATCGGAGGTGGATAACTTCCCGGAAGTGGAAATCGTGCAACTCGGAGGCGGACGTCTTCACCTCAGAAGGGAAATTCGTTTCTGCTTACGGGAGCAGAATAGCGAATTTCACCTCAGAAGAAGAAGAAGAGGAATTCGGTTCTGCTTGTTGGAGCAGAATAACGAATTTTCACCTTCATTCTGTGCTCTGGACGGTGCAGATTCGTCACTACACCTGCCGACACGGTCTTTTGGGTAAAGCCTAACTGTCCACAGAGGGAAGAAACACTGCAGAAACGGCCATGCCTCAAGCAGCAGGAGAAGCTAACGTCACCACTCACGCGGTACAGAGCCACACATCGTTGACGCCGATGGTGGACGTGCCAACATCCACACAACTTGTGAGCATCAAAGACAGAGCCGTGAAAGTTTTTGCCATTCTTGCTGTGCTGAGCCAGACAGGAGCGGGTGATTGCCATCGTCAGGACAAGGTGCTCGGGCCTCCCTCCAGCAACACCGCCAGCTATTCCTGTGCTAGCCAGGAGAAGGAAAGCTACAAACGAGCCTGCAACGTGCCAAGAAGTGGATGCCAAGACCAGTTCGGGAGCGCAGATGGAAGAACCGATGACAAGGAACTCTCTCCTCTCAGCTGGCACCGGTTTACGCAACGCCGGTTTTCTGCTGCCTGTCAGGAAGCCAAGGCCCGGACGGTTCCTGAGGTGCAACGTTTCCCAGCATCGATTTGGCAGAAAGGGAGCGCCACCCAGTCCAGTTGCTACAGCACCCTGGGTATGATGGATCTCTTGCCATCCCTAAGAGCTGCTGAGACCTATGTACTGCGCAAATGCGAACAAGCTGGAGGTCGGACCACCATTCAGCAGGGTTGCGAAGTCAAAGAAGGAAGCCACCGAAAAGCTGATCCTGGTAGAGTCGTATCTCTTCGGTGTGCGTGCCAACAAGTCGCGGGTTGGAGCAGATGGGAAGTGCAAACGCCAAGTACAGCCATCGACGCTCACTGTGCGCCAAGAAGACCAGAAGACCTACATCCTCGCTCAAAAGAGGAAAGGGTGGTTGGTATGTCCGTAGCTGGACACCCAGCCACAGCTCCTTAACATTAGGCGTAGAGCGTAGGATGTGATACATGTATGTAGGTAGCCCGCCGCCCAGCTGCATGTAAATTAGGCTGCCAGTTACGTTATCTGCGCAGCATGGCCCAGTTGCTGCCTTATCTCTCGTCAGTGTGTACGTTTAGCAGGGCCTGTGACGGCGGCCTACGATTAGCCACCTTATTTATCGGTCTGTGGCGGAGTAAAACTTTGATGTGCCTTTGAGTCTGACCCAAGACGGTAGCGCCACAAAGTACCGGACAGATCAGTAAGATAATCGGTCTTTGCCGTCTTCGGTCGTCATTGCCACGTCGCATATCGCACAACGCTCTAATTCTAGGTAGCTCAGTAGTATCCATCTACAATCTACACCACAACAGGGCGCAGCAATTTAGTTTATGGTGCCTCGACACTCTGATCTGAACCAATAATGGCCACCAAGGCACAACTACTGTAATTTTAATAGTGAAATTTTATTTTAATTTAATATTAATATAATAGAACTAGCCGATTTTAATTTTAATTTAATATTAATATAATAGTCCCCTGTTAATTTTAATTTAGGTTTAATATTAATACTATTAAGTGTCTCTGCACGAGAAAGTGGGCCATTTCGCGGGGCATGAAAATATTCAAAATTAGTTTAGGTCCATATAGTTATGACTGTTAGATTCATTTTTCTTCAAAAACAACGAATTTGAAGTCCGTTTTCGCCTACCTAGTGTAGTAAGCCCAATACGGAGCCCTTTACCCCCCAGAGTATGGAAATTTTGTTCTTCTGTGTTTTGAAACTTTAGATATCGTAACATATGTAAAAAGGCACGCTGAATTTCGCGGTGGTATGCGTTTTTTCGAAAAACTTCGAAAATTGCATTTTTTCGCGTTTTGAATTTTTCAAAGCTGAAAAAACGCCAATTTTTGTCGTAGGAAACGTCGATTAACACGCTTAAAAGATGCGCTAAACAATTCTCTTTCGATTGGTATAATCATATCTGGGGGTTAGGGTATGGAGACGGGCACTTTAGGGCCTCTGAAATTCAATTGGTCGGCCCTGGAGCGCCATTTCTGCAACTGACCGCTTTAACCGGTCGCTAAATCATTAGACAAATAGGAAATTATCACTTGAGTACCACCGTTTCAACCAACAATCAATGAAAAAGTCATCTCTTGCTCTATGTGTTGCACTCTGCACGATTCATGAACTCATGTTTGGGTATTATGTATTTATCTAATTCGCTGGAGAGAAAACCAAATCCAAAATTGTTGGCGCTTGCTTCTGTGCTTTTGCTACGAAGTGTTCTAAAAACTTCTAGAACGATGTAGTACTGAGCTTGTATCTAGAAACATTTTATGCACGCAAGTACAGTAACAGAGAATTGATATGGAACGGGGATGAAAGAAGGGAGAAGTAACACATGCGCGTGCATTCATCTCAATGGAACTACCGGTATAGAGCAAATTAGCCTTCCAAAAATTATACAGAACCATACCATGATACATGTGCATTAGGTAAACAAGATCAAAAACTGTAATTCTATTCCTGGACACAGCTGCAACCAGGGTTGTATATTTTTCCGAAAAAAACCTCGGCCTGTTTTTTTCCAGTTTTTTTCCGGTTTTTTTCCGGTTTTTTTCCTAAATCGCGGAAAAAAACTCCAGCCCAAGTTCTGAGTATCCTAGGCTGGTTTTATGATTCCTAACGCTTTCTAGCGCCTTCCTCAGTCTTGTTAGACCAGAAATACACGTGTTACATTGATATAAATCACGAAACAGGCATGAAACAGTGCCTGACAGGTTCCATAAATAACGCTATATGCAAATTTTCTTACAGCAGTTTGCATTTTTGTTTTTTCATGCCAAATTTGGTCTTTTTTGTTGTTTTTCTAACAGTTTTGAGTCAGTATGGCCTATTATACATAGCAAAAGTCCATTTTTTAACGAAAAATGACGTAAATTAGCTATTTTTAGCTTGAGTTTTTTTCCGCGATTTATGTTTTTTTCCGACCCTTAGGAAAAAAACCGGTTTTTTTCCGGAAAAAAACAGTTTTTTTCCGGTGTTTTTTTCCCACCTCACAACCCTGGCTGCAACCATCCAAAATATCTGCTAACATAGTTTGAAGTGCATTCTTCTGTTGGCTCCGTTTTGGTACCGAACCATGGTTGAGGAGTGCCTGACATATTTTTATACAGAAAACATTACAGTGTAATACAGCACTTATTTGAATTGCCGCCTATCAGGGATGTGAGGTGGGAAAAAAACACCGGAAAAAAACTGTTTTTTTCCGGAAAAAAACCGGTTTTTTTCCTAAGGGTCGGAAAAAAACATAAATCGCGGAAAAAAACTCAAGCTAAAAATAGCTAATTTACGTCATTTTTCGTTAAAAAAATGGACTTTTGCTATGTATAATAGGCCATACCGACTCAAAACTGTTAAAAAAACAACAAAAAAGACCAAATTTGGCATGAAAAAACAAAAATGCAAACTGCTGTAAGAAAATTTGCATATAGCGTTATTTATGGAACCTGTCAGGCACTGTTTCATGCCTGTTTTGTGATTTATATCAATGTAACACGTGTATTTCTGGTCTAACAAGACTGAGGAAGGCGCTAGAAAGCGTTAGGAATCATAAAACCAGCCTAGGATACTCAGAACTTGGGCTGGAGTTTTTTTCCGCGATTTAGGAAAAAAACCGGAAAAAAACCGGAAAAAAACTGGAAAAAAACAGGCCGAGGTTTTTTTCGGAAAAATATACAACCCTGCTGTATTACAGTGTAGAGTTACGTTTTTATCTGTCGTCTGTCCAGGAATTCTGCTGGTTTGAACCTGCGCTCTCCATTTTCAGCTAGCACAGAGCGCATCTCCCTACGAATGTCTTCAGGGTTTCTTTTCTCACCAGTAGCTTTGCCCCTTTGAATCAAGCTGTGTCGCCAGTTGATCTATCTTGCATAGTAGTATATGTAGACTCCAAGTAGATCAGACTTTACTTGAGTTAGATATGCATAGACAAAGGGGCTATCAACACAGACACAACACAACAGTTTCGTATACCAACACTACACAAGAAGATCCTTTCTACAGGAAGTGTATAATACATAAACATGCTACAGTTGCGGACACATCACAAACCCCGCACAAGGGCACGGCACACAGAAACAGCTTAAAATCCGGGTCTGAAACACACATTTTCAGGCCATATATTTACAGCTTCACAAAAATTGAACCAAGGCAGCAAGAAGGACGTGCATTACACTCAATTATAGATCTCGCCGAGCTGCGGCGAATAAAGGGTTGGCTAGTATTCTACAGTTAGAAATGAGGAAATAGCAAGATCTGAAACTTTACCTACTTTTCAACACACTGCCCACCTTCAGAAAAATTTAAATTTTGGGCGAACAGTTGAAGGTAGGGCGGCACTGAGCATTCACTTTTCCACCGTGTTTATATTGTATCAGTTCAGACCAATTTGTCCTAGCTTTCATACCCGCTTGGAAGGCCGCAACAATGGTATTGTATTTATGATCTGCAGCCAGAAAAGCAACATACTTTCCTTCTGTAAGTGTTCGCGTTCCTCCTTCTGCTTTACGGGCTATCAAATGACGCCTAAGCGGTTTCAATCGGTATACTCAATCAAAAGTTATGGCCAGAAGAACAGAAAACAAAATACAGCATTTTTACGGAAAAGCCCTTGATTTTCAATTTTCAAGCTACATTTTCTCAAAAAAGGGTATTTCGATTTTGCTATTTTTTATAGGGAATAAATATCGCTACATTTTCCTATATTCCGATCATTTGATTCGCTCTTGTTTTCGGGAAATGGTGCCGAACATAAGTTGAAAAAAAATTTTTGTTATGTTTCTTATATCAAAGTATGATTGCGTACAAAGTTTCAGCTACTGTTGGCAAGTCCGACTTGAACCTGGACTTATTAATAGGTTTTTAACCTGAAATCTGTGGACTTGAACCTGAACCTGAACCTATTTTATTTCAGCCGGACTTGAACCTGTTTCGTTTTACTGGACTCACTCAATAGGTTCAAAATTTGAGTGAAAATTTAGGCAAAATTTGTCAAATTTTCGGTTGGATTACAGAATATTTTCATGATTTCTTGTTTTTACACCGATTTTTCAAACTGAATATGCGAGAAAACGAAACTACTGCCCCATAAAATGTGGTTTTCGTCTTTCATTACTAGTAGACATGCTTAAATAGCTCAGAAAAAGTTGCGATCAGTGCAAAATTTCAACAATTCTTGAAATTATCAGTGGACTTGAACCTGAACCTATTGTCCAGGTTTTTTAGATGGTGGACTTGAACCTGGACTTGAACCTGAAATTTCGATGTTGGACTTGACTTGAACCTGAACTTATTTTTTTAACCCCGGACTTTCCAACACTAGTTCAGACCTGACACGACTGATTGGAATGCGGCCTTCTCTCACAGAAGGTGCCTCCACTTTGTGAACCTCCAGGCCTGTCTGCGAAAGCATCTGACCTCTGAGTTTCTGACGACGATTGAAAATGCACCCAGCGCCAAGGCTGTATGCCCTGAATGCCCGAATTGCTTCACCTTCATAAACGAAGTTATTGATCTCTGCCATTTTCGGCCAGTCATGTTTTTCTTTGATGCTGTTGTTTCTAGGGTGTACAGTAGCCAGGACCTCGCTTGGCGAGTCCTTGTGTCCAAATTCTTGGCAGTATGCTTGATACAGCTTTACAAGACGAGTAGCAGTGACTGTTCTCAGGCAATTCGGTATCTCACGGACCTCACCACTGTCAAACTTCAGCAGTCGGCTGCTGTGCGCTACATCTTGGAGGTATTCTGGTCTCGCACAAAACTCAGCAAAATGTGTGATTTGCGATCGAGAGATTCGTGTGCGAATAATCTCAATCTTTTCTAGACCACGTTACAATTTAGATAGGTATGGGCGTGCGTGCTTTAGTGGCGCGCGAGCCACAAATTGTGAATGCCAAGGAGCATCTAGTGTTTATGGCTCGAATGCTTCTCTCTTGGACTGAAATAGATAGAATGAGTGAGTTCTGTCTATTCTTGCCAAAGGTTTATTTGCTCAACAATTTTCTGCCGAGATTTCATACCATTGCTTGCATTTGATGTAGGTTGAAAATTTGACGTGCGTGCGACGTGATTTGGACGTGCGGCGGCCTTTACTGGCCGCTCTGACTGCCTGTGTTATCGCTCTTGCCCACTGCCTACGCGTTTACAATGCTTTCTTCGGCCAAATCTGACGTCGAAAAATGCGTCCGTTGTCAAATGAATTGCATTGGTTCAGATTGCCTGTTCTGCTGCTTTTGTCATCGTCTGTTCGTCTGTAAGAGCTGCTTTGGCAAGGCCTGTCTGGGAGCCCAATCTGCGACCTCCTATCATGACACTGTTGCTCAACGAATCACTATCAAGCAAGGAAGAGATGGAATGGTTCTCGCTATTTGCTGTCGTGACTGCTACATGACGATAAAACGTGACCAGGTACCAACCTTGCCCACACTACTTTCTGCTGCCGAAACTAGAAATTCCTCGGCTCAGACAGATCGACCTGAACAGGACTTGACCTCCCTCATGGAAAAAATAGAGACGATGTCTGTGCAGCTGGCCAAAGTAACCGAGGATTTGAATCAGCTATCCAAATCTGCTTCGGCCCCAAAGACTTACGCCTCTGTTCTGCGTACGGCCAAAAGCGGTCAGTTGCAGAAATGGCGCTCCGGGGCCGACCAATTGACTTTCAGAGGGCCTAAAGTGCCCGTCTCCATACCCTAACCCCTAGATATGATTATACCACTCGAAAGAGAATTGTTTAGCGCATCTCTTAAGCGTATTAATCGACGTTTCCTACGACAAAAATTGGCGTTTTTTCAGCTTTGAAAAATTCAAAACGCGAAAAAATGCAATTTTCAAAGTTTTTCGAAAAAAACGCATACCACCACGAAATTCAGCGTGCCTTTTTACATATGTTACGATATCTAAAGTTTCAAAACACAGAAGAACAAAATTGCCATACTCTGGGGGGTAAAGGGCTCCGTATTGGGCTAGGTAGGCGAAAACGGACTTCAAATTCGTTGTTTTTGAAGAAAAATGAATCTAACAGTCATAACTATATGGACCTAAACTAATTTTGAATATTTTCATGCCCCACGAAATGAAGCTTTTGGCCCACTTTCTCGTGCAGAGACAATTAAATAAGGATTTTAATGGTATTTTAATAGCATTTAAATAGTATATTCCAAAATGCAGTCGAAAAGTTTTTGTCACACTTCAGCGAACTGGCAAAACAACATCTTTCGTTTGAAGTTGCTAGTGTTAGTTGAAAATTTAATCAGAGATCCAACTTCTTTCTGTGGAAGCATTTTTCTGTGGAAATTTATAACCACATGTACAGGGGGTCTGCTGGTGGGTCTGCTCCCTAAATCGACTTAGGCCATACACCCCCCTCCGGATGGGGACCCTACGAGACGATTTTTCCGACCCCCTCCGATTTTTCTGGCAAGTAATTTTTTGAGCAAATTTTTGCAATTCTTTTACAATTTCTGACACAAACATAAAAAATTGGCAAAATCGCCAATAAAACAGCATTTTTAGCTGTATTTCAGCCCAAATTAGCGATTTTTGACGATTTTTAGCCGAAAAATTGCGATTTTTAAGCATTTCTTAGTGCCCAAGCCCCTCCAAAATTTTGGGCTCAGAGCCCCAACCTAGTGTTGTTACAATACCAAAATTTCCGTTTGACTATGACTATGACTACCACTGGTTTGAGTACAATACCCAAGTAGTCAAATGCGTTTTTGAAGGCCAAATTTTCAAAATTTTCTCGCCCTGGTCGGGCAGAGGCCCAACCAGGCCATTATAAACTACTAAAACTTGTAATTTCTGTTAATTTTAAGCTCGGAATCAGTGTTGTGCCAAACGAAAATTTTCCGAATTTAGTTAGTAAAAGTTAGTTAAAAGTTTTCAAGTTTGAATTTAGTGTAAAAGTTAGTAGCTAGTACAAGAGTACGTAAAGTTGAAAAATGATAGTGTAACATTATTTGGATATGACTTTGAAAAAGCGTTTGATCGGGTTAATCATAATTGGATGATTCAAGTGTTAAAATCCATGAATTTTGGTCAGAATTTCTTACGCTGGATCTCAGCTATCTATACAGATATATCGGCGAAGGTAGAGGTGAATGGACTTTGTACAAGGTCAAGAGGCAAGAGGCATCCGCCAAGGTTGCCCTGTTTCTATGCTGCTACAGTCATGTCTCGTTAATCCGGACAAGTTGGGACCGGCCAATTTTGTCCGGATTAGCGAATTTCCGGATTAACGAATCAGAGCTAAAACACTGGTTTTCAGGTCAAAGGCCTAAATCACAGCTTTTCGATAGTTGCATATCAGATTCTGCAGCTGTACCTCCTAATTAAATGCCAAAAACTTACTTCAGCAGATTATAGCTCCTAAAAAGGCAAAAATAATCACATTCTGACTCAACGAAAAGCATTATTCAACTGAAAATTCACACATGAATTGAAAAATTGCGCCTAGATTCTGTCCAAATTAACCAAATCCGGATTAACGAATCACTTTACCATACAAATTTCGAAGTTGGGACCCGAAATCTTCTGTCCGGATTAACGAATCCGGATCCGGATTAAAGAGTCATATAACATGGGGGAAAATTGGGACTTGGTCTAATCTTGTCCGGAAGGCGAATATCCGGATTAACGAGGTCCGGATTAACGAGACATGACTGTATTTGTTCTGCAAGCAGAGCCCTTTTTAGAAGCTGTACGGCTAAACCCAAAAATTCATGGGTATAAAATGCCTTTGTATTCTGACGCTTCTGAGCTGAAATGTCTTTCCTATGCGGATGACAATTTGTTTATCCTACAGTATCCCCAGGACAGAAAGAACTTAGACACTGAAATTGAACGGTACTGTCATGCGTCAGGAGCCAAAATAAATGCGGCTAAAACGGAGGCCCTTGTCGTGGGTACATTGGATGTTTCTCAAAAAGATACTATCCCTGATGCCTACTTGAAAGCCCAAATTAAGGTTCTTGGTGTATTTGTAGGTGCGAATCAGCACCAAAAGAACTGGCAGACAGCTTGTGTAGCTATAGCTGAAACATTGGATGGAGTCAATGTGCAGCACCAAACTTGGTTCGACCGCATAAGATTTGTGAGCACTTACGTGCTACCAAAGGTATATCATATTATTTCATTTGAACCACCGGACAGTGGTCTGCATTCGACCGTCTATATGAAGTTACTTTACTTGCTTTTTGTAGGTTGTGACGAAAGTAAACGAAGGGTGTGGTGGGCTCAGCTTGTATTCTGGCTGGGCCTAAACTTACCTAACGTCCACCGTACTTGTCCAGGTATAACTGAAAACCGGTACCTACATGCGAGTAGGCAAGCCGCCAAAGCCAACGGCTACTTGAAAAATTTTTTTGTATGTTTTGACATCTCTTCCAAGGTATTCCCCGTAATTAGCTGGGTCAAATTTGACACCAGGCAAGTGTATTGGAGTCTGTTAAGTTTCGGATCCAAATTAGTTGCATGCGTTGACTCGGAACCGTATTTGGACTGGGACCTGATCTGGTCACAAATTTTATGTAAACAGCTTCCAAGCCAAGAACGAATATTTAGCTATAAATTACTACACAGAGCGTTGCCGTTCCGGTGTATTTTGCCAGAAAATGGTGTGACAGATTGTGTAGCGTGTGGATTGAAAGGAGGGGACTACCCTAAACATTTTTACTTAGAATGTGTAAAATTCAGAGACCTCCAGACTCGGATGCAGAGAGCAGTAAAAGGACTAAGTAATAGCCTTTCCTGGAACTGGGATACTATTCGATTCAGTGGTGCTCTAGGACCCCGTTTGCCAGCAGACATTATTCGCTGTGTGCGCACGATATGTGCTGTGTTTAAACTGACTCTTTGGTACGAACGTACCAAGGCACGTACGCAAATTAGGTCACGCAAATTATAGACCAGATAATGCCACTCTAGATAATAGAATTTCTACTCGATGTGAGCGAATTCTGAGATTTTATCGTACTGTATAGTATATAACGTACTTGTTGCACATGTATATAACCCGGTCGCGCAAACCGGGGTGCGGCGCGAACTGTTTACAACAGTTCGGATTTTGCCTAATTACGTATGCGCGAATTGTTGCCAACTGTTCGAGCCGTTTCGGATTGAAAATCCGAACTGTTGTAATTTCTGAAAATCAGGGAAGAAACAGTTCGCGCGGGCCTGATGGTCTCGAGCGGAACAGTTCGCATGGGATCGCTTTAACTAAAGTGCGCGTCCAGTAGGTAAAGTTGCGTGCAATGCGAAAACGCCTTTTATTTAAAATAGCCGGTGGCTTCTTTCATGCTTGAGAAGGAGGAAGGTTGTTTGCAGACATTTCACTGCTGTTCCCGGTTACCAGCGGACCCTTCTGCTTTGTCCGAATCTAATTTTTGTGTGCAAAAAACGGCTATGAAGGAGAGCGATTTGTGGAAAAGATTCTGGACGAAATCTAGTTGGAGCTCTAACATTTGGCGAATCCTCTCCCTTAGCCTTCCTCATATTCCTTAATATTTGCTCCGATTGCCGTTGCCGGTGCTTGGTTTTGATGACTGAGGACGAGGAGGTACCTAGCTATATTTCGTTGCTTTGCTTTTAGTGTTTTTTCTGTGCTTATCTCCACTTTTTACTAGGTCTTGAAGGTTGAACTGAGTTGGGCATTGATGTGGGTAGTCCGATTTTTCAAAGAAAATGCAAGAATAACTGCAAGACAGCCGATTTTCCAAAAATGGCTGTTTTTCGACCAGGGGTCTGGGTGACCGCGTAACGGATTTTTGTCTATGAGAAACGCCTCTAGCTCGGTGGCGGCCCCGGTCAGTTGGGACTGGCGCAATTTACACTCCCCGTGGCCACTGCGCCCTCTCCCAGGCGCTAATTACTAGACCGGGCCGGCTATAATTGGCCTTGGCCCTTCTGTTATAATCGCTAATCGGACAGCTAGGCCTGCAAAAATAGGAGCAGGTGTAGCTGGTTGGGGGAAAATCAGGAACCAATCCCAAACAGAAATTAATGCTTTTAATGATCATAATTAATTATAAATTAACAAGTTTTATCGATCAATATCGATTATCGATTATTTGTTGGAAAATTCCAAAATCGTCCAAAATGGTGGGTTAGGTATAGCTGGGGGATCAGGGAAGGTCAGAAATGGACTATACATTAATTAATTAGCTTTCTTATGACTATACGGCTCAAGAACGTGCCCTGCACTGATGCGTCTTTAAGGGGTATTTTTATGTTTTTAAAACCGGCCATCTGGAGCGTGCCTATACTCAGACATGGGCAAAGGGGTGGCTGAGGGGGGTTGGCCCCCCTCAGGCTCTGACCTACCCCCCTCAGCCGGCCGCTACCCACCCTCAGGAATTTATCGGAAGAATTTTGTATAGAAAATTATGATAAAAATATGCCTGGATTAGGTGTAAACGAGCTCAGAATAGCTTATTTTGGCTTATTTTAATGAAAAATAAGCAAAAAACCCTTGATTTTAGCAAAAAATCGGACTTTTTGGCTTACCACCCCCTCAGGCGCTCCTACCACCCCCTCAGCCTGGCCCGACACCTGCAGAGAAAAGTAAAAGACATGCCAGTGTACAGTTCTACAAAAAACCAGATCGATTTTTATCTATTTTTAAGATTTTTGGACGATTTTGTAGAGACCGACCCAAATTAGTCCACTTACTCTAATATAATTGCTAAGGTTCTTCCACCGATGCCTAACCTTCGAATCGAATCGAGGGCGTTAGAGGGAGTCTGGCGAAAGTCCAAATTTCAGGGAGGGGGGCGGGCACTAAAAATGCTAAAAAGCTAAAAAAATCGCTTATTTTTCGGTAAGAAATTGTAAAAAGATCGCTTATTTAGGCTCAAGCAGAACTAAAAAGCATACATGTAACAGGTCATCTGCCGAAGGGCGAGGGGGGTTTGGGGTCTGAGCCAAAATTTTGGGAGGGTGGTTGGGCACTAAAAACGCTCAAAAAAATCTAAAAGATCGCAATTTTTGGGCTAAAAATGGTCAAAAATCGCTAATTTGGACTGCAATACAGCATAAAAGTGCTGTTTTGGATTTTGACAATTTTTGTGTCTGAAATTGCAAAAATTTGCTCAAAGAATTACTTGCCAGAAAATCGGAGTGGGGGCGGAAAAATCGGCGGGAGTCCCCACCCAGGGGGTCTAGCCTAAGTCAGGTGGGGGGCAGACCCCCTATTACATGTATGCTAAAAAGTGCTGTTTTAGAGACGATTTTAGTGTCTGAGATTATTATAAAAATCGCAAAAATTTTCGAAACGTATTACTTGCCAGTAAACTCGTCTCAGGGCTATTGGGGGTATGGCCTAACTGGGGTGGGGCAGACCCCCATCTCCCCGTTACATGTGTGACAGATAATTTGAGATACTCAGAGAACTTCGGTTCTCTCAATTTGTCCTTATTTCAGGACCTTGCCTTGCCTTGCCGAATTGATGCATCTGAAGCAGCAGAAGTCGGGCAAAGGGGCTGAAGATGGCGAATACAACATCACCAGTTATCATACACTCTTTCTCCCTCTATCTGCACTCTGCATTGTCTTTAATACGACCTACTTACTTGCATATTTTTCCCCACTGTTACTGCTGTTTGGTTTAGGGAGGGATGCGCTGTGGCCAATATTTTTAGCTCGACTCGACTCGTTTTTTGGCCAACGAAATCGGGTGCATTAAAATGAGCAATTTAAGGCATCTTCGTGTTCTTCGACCACACGTGTAGGGTTTTTACTAACTAGCAAAAAAGGCTAAACCTCTGACCCCTACCCCTGAGACAGTTTAGAACTTAGCAGCTCCGCCACTCAAACTGGCTCAGAAATCGCTAATTTTTAGCTTATCCATTTAAAAGGCCTTTGGTAACCAAATTTGGCGTTTCCGCTGCTGTTATTTAAGAACACCAGTACGAAAATTCATGAATTTTTCAAAAAATACTAGTCCCAAGAAGACCGTTAACTCACAGCTCGTTGTACTTACCAATAGTTTATTAGAAGCTTCGGGCCGCCCAAGCAGTAGAGTCGGCTGGGTCCAGCCCGCCAAAAAGTGTCCTCAGCCCGAGCGCATCTCTGTTTGCTTGAATGTGAAGTCCTGCACTTTGAAAGGGTTTATCGACTGATCAAAACGACGTGTGTATTGTCAACTTTATCAGTACTGCGACAAAACGTAACATAATGCAAGGCATCTTCTACTGAGTAAATCAGCTTTCAGTCTCTCGCTGGCCCAGTTTTCTCTGTCTGTCACGTGTGGCTTGCTTTCTGGACGTCGTAGTGCCTGCAAAACCAGAGAGTTAAGGAAAACGATGGTAGTTCAATCCATACATGCAACAGGTCATCCGTCGAAGCGGAGGGGGTTGACGGCTCTGGCGCCGGCCGGGGGTCTGAGACCAAATTTTGGGACGGGGTTAGGCATTAAAAAACGCTCAGAAATCGCAATTTTCCGCTAAAAATCGCTAATTTGGGTTGAAATACAGGTAAAAAGTGCTGCTTTGCTTTTGCAGGCGATTTTGGCTTTTTTGTGTCTGAAATGAAATTGCAAAAATCACAAAAACTTGCTCAAAAAATTACTTGCCAGAAAAATCGTGGGGCCGGGTCGGAAAAATCATCTTGGTGGTCCCCACCCGGGGGGTCTGGCCTAAGTCCGGTGGGGGCAGACCATCTAGACTCCCAAGTTATATGTATGCTTGAAGCGTACCTAGTGGTGTATCGTTGGTACTGGTTTCATACACCAGTCAAAGTCAGGTAAATAAAGACATACATGGTATCTGTAGTTAGTCACATGGCAGCTAGCGATGCTAAATTTGGTACCAGTTCAACCTGAAGTGGTACCATATCCATATATGATATCACCTGAGGTCTTGATCGAAGGTATCGTAACCATGTATGGTATCGCTACCATATGCTTCGATACCATGTACGTCATAATTTCTCGGTCTGTGCATGTACAGAGATGCAACCGTAAAAAGGTATTATCCAGTACATTCTGAATAATCTGCTATTTTCTAGCTCCAAATCACTATCCAGTATGTTTTGGATAGCCAAAAGTCGCATTTTCATTATTAATTTTCTAGTTTTTGAGCATATTTTTCGTTTCGTTTTCTGATTAGCGCGATTTCCAGACTTAACTGTAGTCTCCTATCAAATAGTCTATATTAAATATAACAGTTGTAGATGATTCTTAACGCGATATCAGTCATATCCTACCATGAAAGTTCGAAAAAGTATACTTGTGGCCTGAAATTACTGCATTTCTTTAAAACCTGATCATCATTACTATCCAGCATATGGTGATCTGAAAAATTATTCAGCATCCGGTAGTTTTCTTTATGGCTGCATCTCTAACTCTATAGTACATGTAAGATGTGTAAGAAAGGGGTTTGCCCATACATGATCCGGAAAAATGGGTTGGGGCAGCCAAAATTTGGGAGTATGCCTATCGATTTGGGTGGGTCGTCGCCATTTCTTGGTGGGTGGGCCCAAGAAGTTTGTTTCAGGTGGGAGGTCTGGGGCAGTGTGGTGCATTTTGAAAATTTGAAACTAGGTAAAGTAATACTAGGTAAAGTTGTTACCCAAAAAACTAGGTAAAGTAATACTAGGTAAAGTTTTCAGCTAAGAAACTAGGTAAAGTAATACTAGGTAAAGCCCAGAAAAACTAGGTAATACTAGGCAAACCTAAAACGCTCGAAATCAAGCCAAAATACTATTTTTGGTTCAATAGAAACAATGATGAAGTTAGAGGAGTTAAAATTTACGAAATTTGGCACATTTCAAGTAAATATTTGTATTTTATTGATCAAATAAGTCAGAAATTCATTCTCCGGGCCACTGCAATTGCGGGAAAGCCGGAAATTTGAAGGTTTGCTGACTGAAAAAGCAACGTAAAAGTGAAAATATCAAACTAGGTAAACTTGTTCTACCTAGAAGTACCTAGTTATGTGGATTTAAAACTAGGTAAAGTAAAACTAGGTAAAATAGAGTAACCAGCAACTAGGTAAAGTAAATCTAGGTACTTTTCCCGCATATTAACTAGGTAATACTAGGTATACCTAGTTACCTACAGTAGATAAAAAGTGCACCACACTGGTCTGGGGTACATCAAGCCCAAGGTGGTGTGGACAACCCCAGAGCGCTGCGGCCCACACACTTCTTTGCCGGTCAGATGAGTCCAGCAGTTTCGCTCAGTGAAGGGGTTCAAAAATATAACGCCTGGCGGAAGTGCTTTTTCAAAAAGTTATTATTTAATAGATAGGCAACACATGCAATTTTAAGTAGCATGATTGCGTCAAGAGCTAAAAACAAGCATAAAATGAAAAACAGGGTTTTGAAACACCCATATGTCTAAAATAAAAGCAGTAAAAATGCCAAATTCAGTTAGGTTTATTAGTTATTTCAGATGTGAGCCAAATATGACGTTCGAGTTTTAGTACAAGTAATTCCTGCAAGCAAAAAGTTGGCTAACGTGCATTCCCCAGTGTCTTATTTTTGTTCTCCGTCAATAGAATCAACGTTTTGGAGGAGGTAATACACCGAAAACATCATACATACAAATTGTACATGTAACATGTTCCGGCCGGTGTGGGCTCTAAAATGCCTGGAAATGCGATTTTAGCATGTTGTTTTTCAGTAAGAAGGCTAAAAATCGTTATTTTAAGCAGCCAAATAGCGTTTTAGAGCTCATTGAAAAAAACGTACTATAAAACGCATTTACAGGCATTCTTGAGCTTTTTGAAATTTTGGACCCCCTTTGGGCGAAACCCCTCGACCCCCACCTGACGGAAAAACCCCGCCTCCCCTTCCCCCACGCCGGCCCGGACCTGTTACATGTAGAGTGCGAACAATACCTAAAAAACCCAATACCCCAATACCCAATACCCAATACCAATACCTGAGACCCCCAATACCCCAATACCCAATACCCAATACCCAATACTTGCATAGCTGGGCCAAAAATTGCAATTTCACTGGACAGGTACATTCAGGTTGCATACAAAATTTTTTCTGCACTGCAATTAAAATTTTTAAGAGCCCTGGTTGGGCCGCTGCCCAAGCAGGGCGAGAAAATTTTGAAAAATTAGCTTTCCAGAAAGCATTTAGAAGTCATTTTGGGCATAAATTTTGCAGAATTAACGGTTTGGGTATTTAATTCGTAATTCAGTCGTGTTTCTTCTGGCGAATTTTTTCCTAATGGCCGGAAATTGTGTGCACCACCGCAATAGCCATGGGTACGGTACTGGTACATTATGGTGACATTAGAAATGTTACCATTTTTATATTAGATTTTCGGAGGAGAGGCTCCGAAAAATCGGGATTTTCGAATGATGTTGTTTATGGACGGCTCATTAACGCGATACAGCTTCCTAAACCGAATCATCGACTAACTTTTTCGATTTTTTTCAGATCAATTTTTCAGGTCAACATCGATTTTTCCATATTTTTACCTAACCCAATTAGTATTGGGTATTGGGGGTAAAAACCCCAATACCCAATACCCAATACCCAATACCTGGAAAACACCCCAATACACCCAATACCCAATACCCAATACCCAATACCAGTTCGCACTCTAGTTACATGTATGCTAGCTAAGGTATCCAAGCTAGATGCTCCTTCAACCAGTACAATCTAAATCAAAAGTAAAAATATACCTGAAAACCGACGGAAGAAGACACAAGATCCAGAGCCAATGCAGTGCAGCCCCGAAAGCCGGAAGGTACGTAGGCCTAAACGAAATCAATTCCTCCAATTCCGTGTCATTCTCGGCCCCAATTGTCTATCCGCTAGCCTGAACAAATAAGATTGGCAATTTTTCGGCACGATAAGAGTTTACCTCTTCCATTTTTTCTAACAGCGGAGCTACCTGACCACTTTTCACTAAACAGCCGCTCAGCCGGCACACAGCAATGCAATGCACGGCGCGCCGCCGAACGCTAGGCCGTTTGAATTTTTAACCAATCAGCGAACAGTTCGTATTAAAAGGATTCGCGTGCGGCGCGAACTGTTTACAACAGTTCGGATTTTGCCTCATTAAGTATGCGCGAATTGTTGCCAACTGTTCGTGCCGTTTCGGATGGCGCGAACTGTTTAAAAACGCGAACTGGAGGGGTGTGCGCCAGGCGCACACGGTTTGCAGCTCAGGGATAACGACGTTTCGGTAGCATAAACTGTATGTACTGTATGTGTTGTGATTGTGGCTCTGATCGGGGCCACTTGTTATGTTAATGTTGTAAGCTAATTACCAATAAAATATAGCTAAGGTTATGAAGCAACATTGAGACCTAGAAAACGGGCCGGCTCGACGTGGTGGGAGTGGTGTAACCGCACACTGCGTCTATTTTCTGTTTGTAAAACAATAGCATTTTCAGGACAGTAACGGAAGCCATGTACATACTTATAAAACAGTTTGACCCTCATTTGCGCAGCAACGAGCCAAAGTGGTTTCAGCTTAGCACCAGACAGTTGACTATAGTTGTCTAAAGTATCGTAACTAGAGTTGTAGTCATTACAATAGCTTTGCACGTAAAACCGTTGCACTTTCTCGAACGCTTGACAACAGTAGGCTAACTTAGGGTAGCAAGCCTCCCAGCCGTAAGTTAACTGGGGCAGAACACAGCTAGAATAGACATTTTTGAGCACGTACTGCGAAGCAGTGTGGTGCACTTTTTATCTAGGTAACTAGGTATACCTAGTATTACCTAGTTAATATTCGGGAAAAGTACCTAGATTTACTTTACCTAGTTGCTGGTTACTCTATTTTACCTACTTTTACTTTACCTAGTTTTAAATCCGCATAACTAGGTACTTCTAGGTAGAACAAATTTACCTAGTTTGATATTTTCAGTTTCACACGGGTTTTTCAGTCAGCAAACCTTCAAATTTCCGGCTTTCCCACAATTACAATGGCCCAGAGAATGAATTTCTGACTTATTTGATCAATAAAATACAAATATTTACTTGAAATCTGTCGTATTTTGTAACTTTTAACTCCACTAACTTCATCATTGCTCTATTGAAACAAAAATAATATTTTGACTTGATTTTGAGCGTTTTAGGTTTACCTAGTATTACCTAGTTTTTCTAGGTTTTACCTAGTATTACTTTACCTAGTTTCTCAGCTGAGAACTTTACCTAGTATTACTTTACCTAGTTTTTTAGGTGAGAACTTTACCTAGTATTACTTTACCTAGTTTCTAATTTTCAAAATGCACCACACTGCTGCGAAGCACCGCTCCTAAACAGTCGAACAGTAGCACCAATGATCCGTCTGGCCCTGAGCACAGCCGCCTCCGTGTGGGCAACAAAAGAAAGCTTACTATCTACCAAGACACCCAGATATCTGAACACAGGCACTTGCTCAATGATCTCACACCGCCCAGAGAGATGCTAGCAGACAGGGAAACTGGTCTATTACTTTTTGAAAATATGGTATATTTAGTTTTAGAAGAATTGAGTTTTAGGTGGAGTGAGGAGGTGGTGTGGTAAATGCTACTAACATCCGTCTGGAGCGAATTATTATCAGCATTCGTGAAAATTGGCTTAACTAAGGCAGCATCATCAGCGTAAAGAAACAACTTAGCACCAGAGCTAAGCTGTAACTTTGCAACACGATTTATATAGGCAACAAAGAGAATGGGCCCCAGTACCGAGCCCTGGGGTACCCCACTGGACTCCGCTTTAACAGAAGATTGCTCGCCGTCGACACTGACAGAAAACGTTCTGCCACGCAACCACGAAGAGAGCCAAGGCAGCAAAATAAGCGGAAGGCCAAAGTCACGTTCGAGAACATGCAGCAAAGCAGAGTGAGGAACAGAAGGAAAAGCGGACTTGATGTCAAAATAGACGGCGGCCACTTTTGCACACTTCTCAAGACCAGTACTGACGGCATTGATGAAGTTGACCGGACAGTCTACAGTACCACGCCTATCTCTGAAACCGAACTGAGCGTCTGAGAGTCCTGTGAGGTGGCGCAGCAACAGGGTTTTGATGAATTTTTCCAGAACTTTAGACAAAATCGAGAGCAGAGAGATAGGTCTAAAGTCCCTAACTGAGCAGGGCGATGGAGACTTCGGAATCGGTTTGACCTGGGCCACTCTCCAGGCAGAAGGCACAGCACCTTCGGCTAGAGACCGATTGAACAGAGCGCACACAGGGGCAGCTATCACAGGGGCAGTGTTTTTGAGGAAAATCGCTTTTTGTTGCAGAATTCGACGAAATAGCATGAGTTTTATTACGAAACGCACAAATTTCATCTTTTAGAGTAGTAATTTGATTTTAAAACAACAAAAATACAATAATAAAGGTTGCCTGAAAATGGTACAGGTATTTTTTGCCGAAAACAGCTTAGTTATGCCCTGGAAATGCTTGTAACGCTTCTATTAACGTAAATTCAAAGCATTTGAAGCGAATTTAAACCAGTTATTGGGCCTATTTCCATTAAAAACTTACTTGAGATTTTTTCCGCATTTTAGTTTTTTCCAAGCCCCTAGGAAAAAAACCGGTTTTTTTCCGGAAAAAAACGAAAAAAACCGAGGAAAAAAACCGACCCAACAGCCCTGGCTCCTACACGCCTTTTTGAGGCATAAGTGGCTGGAGCTGTCTTGATGGCGCTTGACAACAACAATGCAGAACAACTGCAAGTACAAGACACTGAGCAAGACGACCAAGATGCCTCTGAGCATGCCATCTCAAGCATCAAGAACAGAACTCTCTACATCCCCACAGCTAGAACCTGTCTTGAGACTATGTCTCTAGCTGCCATTGCCAAGTCCATTGGAATGGAGAACATGCCTGACTTCCAGCCTCAATTCCTCTACAGAGTCCGCAATGCGCTGAAATTGATCTGTCAGAGACAGAGGCAGCCAGAGACAATGTCTTACTTGAAAACCTGTGCATAGACGAGCAACTTTTCCTACCAGAACTGCCTTATGGGGAACGCTCCTCAAAGAGACGGGTGCTGTGCCTGTATGGCATCCCTGTCCACGAGACAGAAGCCAACATAGAAACATGGTTAAAGGAAAAGGGACTCAAGCTGACTGGAGGTTTCCGTTGCTGACCTATCCAGAAACAACCATCCGCACCACAGGCAGATCGATCCAGATAGAAGCTCCCAGAGAGCTGGAGATTCCAGGTTTTGCCTGGTACCAATCATCCATGGTCAGGAATAGGAAAATCAACATCTGGTACTGGGGAATGGAGCGCTGGTGCAAACGGTGCCCCAAAAATGGACATGACAGTAAACACTGCAATCCACCAGAAGCCAAGACTGCTGAGGAGGTAGTCACAGTCGTAATCGATGAAGTACAAGCTGAGGAAGGTCAAGAGCGGCCAGTAGCTCATATCGAGACACCACATTTGCCAAAAGGAAGCTACAGCAAGGTAGCTAGGAGTTCAGCAGTGGTTTTGCCACCTGAAAAACAACAGCTTAAGGACAGACTGCACACTGAGTATGGCAACAATGTCACTGCCTTCTTTACCAAAAGCTTTGTTTTCTCAAATCACTACCCCTGCAAGTTTGTTGTGGATGGAGAGACTTTCACTTCCACAGAGCAGTACCTCTTCGTCAAAAAGGCCAGGCATTGTGGCAAAAAGAAGACAGAGCAGCAGATGAAAGAAAACAATGATGCAGCTTCAGTAAAGAGGCTAGGTGAACAGATTCACTGGCCAGACACCACGCAGGAGTGGTACAAGTTCGCTGAACAGCAGCTGGAGGTAGCCAATGAGGCAAAGTTCAGGCAAAACTCAGAACTATGCCATCAACGTTTCTTGACATGTGGCACCAGACTGGTGGAAGCATGTGCAGACAAGTTGTGGGGAAGTGGCCACAGACTAGGAGACCCTAAAAACAACAACCCTGATGAATGGACTGGACTCAATGTGTTCGGTGACCTACTGACACATCTGCGAAGAAGACTCATGAGTGAATATCCAGCAGAATCTAAAGAAGCTAGAGAAGCAAAAAAGGTGTAAAACGTGTGCTCAGTGCCTTTCTCAGTGATGATAGTGCAGATGTAACTGGTAAATTAGCTAAGCATTAGTTGTTTATCCAGTGTATAGGATTGCACAGATTAGTATACTGCCAATGCCAATGTAATACAGTTACCTACTTGATACTTGTTGATTAAAAAAAATACCCAAAAACTTGAGCTATTCAATACCGCCGTTAGCACCCGATCCATGATGATTGTGGTGCAATATTCGCGACGCTATGCGAATGACGTGCACGGCAGTTGGTGTCCTCTTTGACGTCGTTTGGGTGTGAACTAAACGATTCGGTAGACGTACCGCATGACGGCCGCTATGCTATTTTAGAATTGGAATTCCGTTTACGGTATTAATGATTTCGTTTTGGCCACTTTTAAATTTCGCGCTGACTTTGTGTAACTACAGCCATGTATACGCATGTAACTACAGCCATGTGAAGCGAATGATTACGGTGTTCAGTTATTTGTTTGTGGGCCTACATTTTGTTTCAAATTTCGCGCTGACTTTGTGGCATGTAACTACAGCCATGTGAAGCATATGATTACGGTGTTCAGATATTTGTTTGTATGCGTCAGTACATAAATCGCCTGCTCGAAAAATCGATGCGGTACGGACAAGCGGTGTGATGTGGTACACAGTTTTGTTTCGTGAAATCGCCTAATCGCCTAATCTGCTGGAAACTTGAAAAACAACAAAAAATTGTGAAGCAAGAAAAGGGAAAATTCAGTAGGGGGCCGTCCATAAATTTCGAAGTTCGGTGAGGGGGTGGGGGGTTGGTGCAAAAACTTTGCCTAGCTTCGCATAGGGGTGGGGGTACAAGATTTATATCCTGCGTAGCATGTACGCATGTATCACGATCAGCTTTTTTATAGCATGTATCACATTACATACGCCTGCATCACGATCAACTTTCTTATGCGCGCGAAGCGCCCAATGGCGTCTAGTAATATTAATATAGATTTAATACTATTAAAATGGCACTATTAATAATAGTTTCATTTTAATATTAATATATTTAAGAGCCGGTTTCTCTAGGAATCGACTTTTGCTCCTTAACCTCCGGACAAATCTCAACTTTTTGTCTCCGATTTGGCTGAAATTTTCTATTTTGTTTTAATTTGACCTAAAAAGACATTTTATCACCTTCCCGGCCATTTTTGAGAGGGTCACTTTTTCGATCCTCTCACAGATTTCGAGTCATAACTCGGGACCAGATGATCGTAGGAACTTCCGAATTGCAGATTTAGAATCAGAAAAGTATTCTCTTTCAAATGATACCCTAATCGACTGCATTGCAGAGAAAAAATTTTTTTCGAACCCCTTCCGGGACCGATTTGACCCCCCCACCGTCAATAGTCCGACTATTTTATTTCATGGAAATGTAGCGCTATGTTTTTCTTTCGATTAAAGAAAAAAAATCGAAAAAAAAAGTAACCCATAATCGAGTTTTTGGGCCTTGAAAGTTGAAAATCAAAAAAAATTCCTTATAATGGATTGCACACTGTAAACAACACAACTTGGTCAGTTTTGAATCGAATTCGGAGATCTTTGGCACACGCATTGTACTGTTCATCTTGCACATAGCCCACAAACCTGGTCCTGGTTGCCGCTGTTTAACACGAGTTTTATGCTTATTTTGTTTATTATTTTCAGTTTCACAAACAATTTCTCGGTTTCATTTGATGTTTCTCATGATGGGCGTCCGAATTGTCTTTTTGAAAGGAATTAGAGCTGGAAATCGGGCCGGCTCAACCAAGCAATGCCTAAGCGAAGGATAGTTGGAAACGTTTGCATTAAATAAACATTCTGCTTACTTGGTACCTACAAGAAATAAGCATCAATTAGCATTGTGCACTTTAAGGAATATTTACAGAGACTGCTTAGACTCTGTTACTCTCTTGATATTTGCAACACCTCCATAAATGCAACGAAAATTTGGGATATAGCGTGTTGCACTTACCGGGTTTGACCAGACATGGGCTAGCATTTCGGCTGAGGGGGGGGGTAGAATTTTCATTTCCTGAGGGGGGCTGAGGGGGGGGGGGTGGGAGCGCCTGGGGGGGCTGACGGGGTGGTAAGCGAAAAAGTCCGTTTTTTGGCTAAAATCAAGGTTTTTTGGCTTATTTTTCATTAAAATAAGTTAACCCTTTGAATCACACCTACTCCATATGGAGCAGGTCCAGATGCGTTTAGAAGGGTCGGAAAAAATGCGTTAAAGGTCGTGAAATTTTTTATGGGTCGGATTTTGTCGGTATATATTTCAAAATATGTGTGCAGTTTGCAAGGGCCGGAAAAAAATAAATGTCGGATTGATATGATTTCAGATGGCCGCGTTCAAATGCGAAGCGGACTGCTTTCGACGGCGTTCAAATACGAAGCAACAGGTTTCGATGGCGTTCAAATGTGAAGAATCCGCCGACAATCCTGCCTCAACGTGCCCGGTCTTGCCGTGGCCTGTTGAGCATGAATCAGGTTGGTTTAAATTAATCGTTATTGGTAGTAGGTAGCGTTCGTTCATTATTTATTGTTTACGGAAAGCTAAGCTATGGAACTTAGTTTGTAACTTTGAAATAGCCGTGTTTAGTAAATTTGAGGCTAATTTGCCTAGTTTATCCTTTCGGATGGCCATTGAAAAGTATACGCATAAATTATCTCATAAACCTAAGGCCGGCGGTGAGACCAGTAGCCAGGTGATTGCATTGTTGATGTGTGTAGGCATACGTAAATGCTGTGTTAGTAGGAGGGCCGTCTCTGTATGTATTGAGTGCTGCAACATGTGTGTAGGACGTGCCAGCCAGTCTCAGTCTGTGCCAAGTTGGCGCGCAAAAGCGTGGGACGGCGTGGCCGAGAACAAAGGCCGCTTTGTGTAGCAAACAAGGATGGGAGGGAAGGAACGGCCGATTGCAAGCAGAGCGCCAGGGCTACACTACTTTCGCTACAGTTTATTTTCTCTCTAGTGTGCGCCGGTGTTGGCCGTTTGTGTGTACTGTGTAGCCGAGCAGCGCGGCAGCAACAAGATCGGACGACAACAAAGAAATACAACAATTGTAAACCACTTTTGTGTTGGAATTCGAAAAGAAAAGAAACTGTTTTCAGGTGACATGCGTACGGTTTATATCTGATGGCAGAATTCAAAGATCGCCGAAACACAAAGTTGCACTATTTACAGCAAGAGGACTTAACTAACTGCTCGCAAATGGATGCAGCAAGGTATGTACAGTACGGACAAATTTAGAAAAAGCGTGCTGCTCTTCTGCCTTCATGGTGTAATTATGAAAATAGGGGTTTGATTTTGCTGTAGACAAGGGAAACATTTCTCAAATTTTAGTTAGTGCCTTCCATGCAACAACATAACATGCATGTAACAGCTCCGGGGGCCGACCTAGGGGAGGAGTAGGGGGTTTTCCTCAGGTGGGGGTCGAGGGGGGTTTCGACCAGAGGGGGGCTCCAAATTTTCAAAAAGCTCCAAAACGCCTGGCGTATCCAGGGTTTCGGAAAAGGGGTGTAAAATTTTTAAAGTATCTGGTTGGACCGCTGACTGACCAGGGCGCGAAAATTTTGAAAATTTGCCTTCAAATACGCGTTTAAAACGACTGAGTGGAAACGCCAAAGGTTTCTAAAGGCTTTTCAAGCGAATTTTATGCTAAAAATTTGTGATTTCTGAGCCAGTTTGTTAGTACTGGAGCCACTACTAGTTTTTTTTTGCGTTGGGGGTCCCAACTCTTGTCTCGGGGGGGGGGGGTGAGTTGGGGTTTGGCCTTTTCAGAAGGGGGTAACCGCCACAAACCCCCTAGTACATGTACAGTATGCCTCTCTCTCTCTTTCCAACTGCTACTAAACATTATAGAACATCTGTAATAAGCGATTACGTACAACAGATGTATTTCCTTTTTAAAGGCGGCTGTGAACAACACTCTGTGCGTCTACTCTGAACTCAACCCGGCCGATGATAAAAAGTGCCTAAGCAAGCCATTCCGTGTGTGGCTGATACGGTCTCTACTGGAGCTGGCCGACAAGATGGATGCCTCATCCAGAGCGGAGCGACCGATGGCCGATGAGGAGGGTTTGAACTTGAGGCAGCAGCTCGAGCCTATCGATCCTGATCTGACCGGGAGCGAATTATTGAACGTCTTCAGGAATATACTACGGTTCGATGGGTCCACTATGCACCACCTGTTCCCTGCCACGAAAGGACTGTGCCAGGTGCATAAACAACGAGCTCAGACCCGGTGGGCCTGTTACCGCTTCCAGGTTAGACTGTGCCCGGGAAATTGCGACTGGCTATTCCATTTCGAAAACAATTATTTGTTTGACGATCCACAAAAGCAGCACCTGCCCCCAATTAGAGAAAAGGCCAAGACCTAAGACAGTAAAGTTGTGTTCGTGATACTCTTTTTGGACTGCTATGTGTGTGTATGGGGCCGTCCATAAACTACGACGTTCACAGAGGGGGGGTGGGGGTACCCCGAAAAACGTCGCAGAACGTCGGAAGGGGGGGTGGGGGGTTGAGGCAAAACGTTGACGTATTTTTGGCCTTTTTTGGTAAGGTTTGACGATTGCAGAATAAGAATTCAGAGAAAGTAAAACGGTTTTTGACACATTTTTGTAGTTGTACAACATACAGTATGTTAGCGTGATTTGTACAGGGTGTGCAAAAACAACCCATCAGATTTTTTACTGTAGCAACCGTAAATCCCAACCGATTTGAATAAATCTTTTTTGAATGAAAGACAAATAAATTATCGATTGGTAGAGTTTTAATTAAGATGCTCTGCTTGTAGGTTCTCGAGGTATTTGCCCTCAAATTTGAAACACTGATTTTGGCAATGAACAAAAGCGATTAAAACAACCCAGCAGATTTTGTACTGTGGCAACCGCAAATCTCAACCGATTTGAATGACTCTTTTTTAACTGAATGTTAAATAAATTTTTGAAAGATTGGTGAAACTAACTGGTAAATACGTATGTGCACAGGCATAAATTTTTCTATTATTCATTTGTGATTAAGCAGTCAGAAAAGCAGCTTCAGATATCGAACGAAAATTCGAAAATTTTATTTCCGGGGGGGGGGGGGGGGTTTCCTCCCAAACGTCGTAATTTTTATGGGGGGTGATGATGAAAACGTCGGTAAACGTCGGAGGGGGGGTGGGGGTGCAAAATTTTGAATTTTTGAACGTCGTAGTTTATGGACGGCCCCTATGCTTTGTACGTTTTGTTCTTTTCTGTTCATGATAACCGCATTTACGATTTTCGAAGTTTCTGAAAGATGGCAATTCTGATAAGACAGTGATTACACAGAATCACGGTTGTACATGTGTATCCTAGGCTCCACAGACTAATATAGCATTGCTCCATAGTTTCCACCATGATTTACTGGGCTGCGTACACTGAAGTTTTAAATTTAGCTACATTGTACTAATAACTCGTAACCGGCGGTAAATGGATATATCGTGAAACTTATTCATATATGAAGAAAAACACTGATATATGAAGAAAAATTATTCATATATCCATCTTCCGCCGGTTTCCGACACTTCCATATCCATTTTTGCTTTCGAACCGTAGAAGGGTCGGAAAATTCACGACCTTTCCCCGAAATGTCGGAAATCAGTCTGGACTTGATTAGTGGACCTTTTCTAAATGTCGACACATCGGGACTATTCACGACACATATTTTTGGGGTGAAATTCAAAGGGTTAAAATAAGCAATTCTTAGCTCATTTACACCTAATCCAGGCATATTTTTATCATAATTTTCTATACAAAACTCTTACAAAAAATTCCTGAAGGGGAGTAGCGGCCGGCTGAAGGGGGTAGGTCAGAGCCTGAGGGGGGCCAACCCCCCTCAGCCCCCCTTTGCCCATGTCTGGGTTTGACTGTACCCAACAGATCAAATTTACTCTGAAAAGTTGATTTGCATACTGCTATGCTAAAGTACATTGCACTAAGCATGAATTGACGTTATTGAGGCGATTTCAGCCAAATAAAGTATTTTCAGTGGTCTAGCTATCCAAAACGTGCCAAGTACGGATAAAACGCATTCCATTTAGGCTCTGCTGGCTGGATGGAATTTGTATCATGTAAAATCTGCGGCTTGGCATGACACTGATTGAAATGTTGGATACAGACCTAAAATGAATGTATGTTGGTTTGTATGTACATTTTACGTTTTGATAGTATGTGAAACATACCAAATATCATACACTTTCAAGATGTCCAGGTCATCTACAAACAGTTGTACAGACATGATTTCACCAACGTCGCATCCCCAAAATGTATAGGTTATGTTGGTTCCAGGAGATATAGGATTTCTTGGCAGCTTAACTAGAGCCAATCTTCTTTTCTTCCCCCAGAAACTGATAAAAGCACGCTGGGCGGAGAACTTGATGCCACTATGGGCGGCGTGACTTGTAAGAATGTGCACAGCATAAAAATAGTCTTTGTCTGAAACAGTTCATATTACATTCATATCCTATCCATCTTAGACAGACATCCATACTTGTACTTGTACGTATATAGGTGTGACAAACTAAACTAGATTAACAAATTATTTGTCACCTGCTGCAAAATCGGCTGTTTCTGACATGATAATTGAACTTGGCATGCACCAGTATGCAATCCACTCATGAACCATGAATTGAAATGTACTGTTTCTAACTCCATGCAAGTGGATAATAATTTGTTGAATGTGGATTGCATCAGTTGGCCTGGTTCTCTCAAGCTCAATTCCGATTGCGAAAACCTGCAGTATATAAAGTAGAATATTTGTAATAGTACACCTGCTGATCTCCTACATACATACGTCAGGCACTAAGGCATAATGGAACTGATGCAAAGTGCAGTGTAAATGTACCACATCAAGTTTCTTACCATATCAAGACTGGTTGCCAATGATATTGGTTTGGTACCACCAGAATGTCCTACTTTGTGGTTGCCACCTATATATTGTTCATACATGGGCTGGGGTAGGGGGTTTGCCCACTCGGCCAGCCATACCCCGCTCACCCCGCTCAGGAGGGAGAAAATTTTCGCTGTTTAAAGGTGGGTTTATACTTTGTCCGCTGTCCGCGCGCGGACACAGATGTTGTCAGCGCGCGGACACGTCAGCGCGCGGACACCCTCCGCCATGTCCGCGCGCGGACACATGTCCGCGCGGACAAGTGTCCGCTTGTGTCCGCGTAGTGTCAGCGGCGGACAAAATGTTTTTTGAAAATAGTAAAAAAAGAAAAAAACAATTGAATTTAATTGAACATGCGTTTTGTTCAAACCTGATGTTAAACTGCTTTGTTAACAAAAATTTATCAAGTTAACTCCAAATTCCAAAGACTAACGAATAAGCGCTACTGAACTAAATGGTGTAAAATTTTGAAGGTACAAAAGCCATATATGCAGATGTTGACTGGAGGCGAGGGTGCCTGTCTGCTGAAAATGCAGTATCTGTTTGTCTCACGGTAATAATATGATATGAGATATGATCATATTATATTTCATATTATTTCAAGGCCTCAAAATAATATGCATATTACAGGAAATATGACGTACCAATATTATTTGCGAAAAGTCATGTTCATATTCGCTAAATAATATGAATTTGTAAATCGAACAATAACTAGACAAGCTTTTTTTGGAGCGAGCAGCCTTCTTATTTGTCTAGACAGGCTAGTAGCGCCTGATGGACTTATTTTTGACTTCTGCATTATTGTTTCACACATCAGCCCATTCACAACCAATTACTGCATGCTGTCTCAGATTACGCGCTCTAGTCATATCGCCCAAAGGGCAGAGTAGGCCGTTTGTCGGCCTCTCTTTCCACCTGCGATCAGCTGAGCTGGCCTGACGTGTAATTAAACCTGCCTGCGTCTCAGACAGGCAGGGCAGGGGTCAGACAATGGACACTGTCTTAATTACGTACACTAGTGGAGCAATCTGGCGGCCTTGACACACGGGCGGGCAAATTGTTTATGTGCTAGCTACGTGTATTCAAAGTTAGATGATATCTGAATAGATTAGTTCAATATTTTAGCCACAAGCTTTTATATCTTAGCCAGAAACTTTTATATTTTAGCCACAACGTTTTATATTTTAGCCACAAACTTTTATATTTTAGCCGCAACCTTTTATATTTTAGCCACAAACTTTTATAGTTTAGCCACAACCTTTTATATTTTAGCCACAAACTTTTATATTTTAGCCACAAACTTTTATAGTTTAGCCACAACATTTTATATTATAGCCACAAACTTTTATAGTTTATACTACTAATATAGTATACTAATTTTTGGAAGCCCCAACATCTGGGGCAAATTGACCAAAAAGCCAGCTGAGACTTGAGAGCTGTTTAGCTAATAGTCCCTTGTTGACAAACGGCTGGAGGCAACTCTCTATTTGAAGCGGCTGAGGAGGATGAAAGAAGTTTAGAGGCATGGACGAAAGGCTATAATTTCTAGCTACCTTGTATCCCTATTACAAACGTCAACAAAAGCAAACGGAGGTCCAAACCAACAGGCAATTGCTAAATCCAGGTCCAAACCGGTCAATGTTCTACTGACTCATCCTACTGTCTTCTTGTTTATTTCCTATTCACTCTTAAACGTCGGAGCGCAGTGCCGGTATGCAAGCGACGCAACGGCCAAATATCAAATATAATATCATATCATATTATTTGCGAGCCGCACTCATATTTTAATAATATGACTGCGAAAAATATGATTATGATATGGATTTGTAGAATATGGGGGGTGGCCATATCTGGCCACCCCGTGAGACAAACAGGTAAGAGACACGATTTTATACATGCAGATGAAGAACTATGCATAATTTATCACATGCGTAAGTACGTAGAAGTCAACAACAGTATAAGAAAGTCTTTCTACGCATAATATATAAATACCTATATTTTATAATTATTTCCTGCACAAAAATCTGCTAAAAATTGCTCGAGATCGTAGAGTCGGCCTGAAGGGGTATAAACCTGCCGAGCCGATGCCTATACGCACCACCCCTCAATCTTCGATCGCTCTTAACTCTTGCCAGTCAGCGCATACCCCCTACGGCCACTCGGACCCCCCAAACTTTGGTGACACACTGTATTTTCGGAAACCAAATTTGCAGAACTTTCTCGACATTTTTGGTTAGTAGCAATTGTCATTTTGGTGACTCTTTTTAGCATGCATGTAACAAGGGGTCCCAGGGTCTGCGCCCCACCCAATTTAGGTCCCAGACCCCCTGATCCGGGACCCTCCCCCTGAAACCATTTTTCCGACCCGCTTCCAATTTTTTTTAGATTTGGATTTCTAAGGTTCTTAATTTTTTTAGAGTTTCAGACACAAAAATTGCTAAAATCCGCTGTAAAACAGCAGTTTTTAGCTGTAATTGAGCCCAAATTAGAGATTAGATTTTTGAGAATTTTTATAGCCGAAAAATTGTGATTTTTGAGCGTTTTTTGTGCCCAACCGCCCTAGAATTTGGGTTTCAGATCCCCAACCCACTCTTGCTTCGGTGGATGACCTGATGTATATGTACGGTATGTGTTTTAGTCAACACTTCCATACATTAGTCGGGTGGTTAGGAGGTTAACCCCCTCGCCGACCATAGCCACCTCGTCGGTAGGCGCTACCACCAAACCACTCAGACCCCCTCAACTGCCCATACGCGAATGGCCATACCCCCAACGGCCCATACCCCCTCCGAAATTTTGGGAAAGCGAATTTAAACCCTCTAACCCCTCGCCAAAAAGCCCTGAATTTTTCCGGCCAATGTACAGTATGGACACTTGCCAGCCAGCCCATAGCCCTTCGGCCGTCCCGTCAGATGCCAGCCAAATCGCAATCATTTTCAGAAGTGACTTCATATCCATTCTACCACCTTCCAGAAAACGCAGGGCCTTTTTTCCGGCCCATCTATCACATATATACTACTACAAAACTGTCATTAATCACGTTGTCGATTAGACTCATGTTGTCAAAGGTGTCTGCAACGGTCAGAGAATGGGTTAGAAGCTTTCACAACTTCAAATTGGTGCAGCCGCTGCAGAAACTTGCCATGATTTCAGTTTAATCGATAGGCCAAACATACAGTACGTACAATGTTCTTACACCGTCTCTTTTTTGTTGTTTTTCTCTTAATTTGACCTAATCCTAACAGCTCGGCAGCCTCAGAATCAAACGTGATAAAATTGTGAACTCAGACTTGCAATATAACAAGCTCAAACAGCACTAATAGCGACGCGGACAAAGTGTCAGTTGAAATTTTTCAACTCGCTCGGCGGACAGAAGCGGACACGCGCTGACACCGATTTTGTGTCCGCGCGGGCATGCCCGCGCGGACAAAGTATAAACTGTCTGGCGGACACTCGTGTCCGCTCCGCCAAAGTATAAACTGCTGCGCGGACAACCTGTCCGCTTGTGTCCGTTTTGTCCGCGCGGACGAAGTATAAACCCACCTTAAGGCGTTTTTGGACTTTTTCTGGGACTCCCCTCCAAGACGACCTCAGGCCCCCTCTGGATTTTTCCGGCCCATATATGATATTGTTACCTTTTATATGCCATTAAGTGCCTCAATGTAATACACATAATCGCTGCTGTACCTTCTGCACACTTTGTGGAAGCACAAATCCAAATGTAGTTATGTCATTTCTTGGCAAGACACCAGTGATGGACAACCTGTATGCAAAGTGACTTTCTGAGTTATACAAACCACAGTGGAGTCGGACTGCAAATCCAGCAGCCTTGGCATCTGCATGCAGATAGTTTCCAGTACGAATACTTAGGTGACTTTCACGATATAGTTGCGACTTGGCTTCAGGTTCAGATACTCTTTGGCCTCTAGAACAGAAAGATAATTACAAACTTTCTGTTGGTAACCTTGTAGCCAGCCGTACTTCACATGCAACTCGTTCTCAACTGGGCAAGAGACAACCCAATTCACCGGTGTGCAGTAGAGTCTCCTTTAGTGTTATGATCCTCTAAGTGACAGCGTTTATTTTCTGCACACCATAAACAGTTTGGTTGTCCACAGAGCTGATTGAACAGACAGCTATGACAACTAGTTGAAATGATAGTGCTTGCTGCAGTTGAATCACACAGCCGCTCAATCGTTCGTCCAAAGTAAGACTCATGACTCACTGAAGTTTTTCAAACTTAGTGCGCGCTCATACATATGTGCATGTATATAAATCTATATTATATGAATGTGAATTACAACCGAATGTTGCTCTGACAGAAGATAAACGAAAACCACTCTCAACCGCGGTTACGCCAAACAAGACCAAGACATGCTGTTGCCTTAGCAGCTTGTACTGGACAGCAATAGGAGAGAAACATTGTTAGACCCAGTTTGTTCAAGAAACGTACATAAAAAGCTGTAGGGCAATTGACAAACCTCGGCTTGCAGTTTTGCTTGGTTCACACTTTTCATCTTCGAAAATTGCATAACTGTTGCAGATTTCATAAGTAACATCAGGTTCAGATAGCTCAGGAGTCGGAGCCAGTGGCATGATGTCTGCATAATGCACCTAAACTAGGATAAGCCAATCTTAACAAGCATCAGTGTAAACATACCTCCAAGGCACTATGATAATAACAGTTAGTGCACGTTGTACACTTCACTGTTCCTTCTAAAATATTACTGCAATGTACAGCAGCAAAAGAAAAACAGAAGTCGGAACATTACGTTTTTTGCAGTCTGGAAAATTAGCCATGAAATCATCTGCCTTCACAACACGCCAAGCGTGAGGCACGTAGAGAAAGAACTGTTGCGCGAAGTCAAAGTTACCAACCCTTGGTTGCCCATAGGTATAGAGTTGAATCTTCTGGCGCAATACTGGGACAGTTGATGCAAAGTCAGCAGATGCAAGAAGTGCTAGTGCGCCTCCAAATGAGTGTCCAGTAAATGTTATACTATACTGAGAGAATTGAACTGATGTTTGAAACAATTGCTTTTTCAGGGAGGGCCATACAGTGTTCAGAGCATCTGCAAACAGCTTATTTACTTTTCCACCAATTGCACTGAGTTCCATGTCAGGTTGAAAGTGACTGGTTGATTTGCCAGCTTGAAACGCCGCAATAACGCTATCTTGTACATGATCTATAGCAACCAAGGCAGTACATGATTTTTCAGACAGTTTGCATCTTTGCCGCACAACTTTCACTACTTGAATCTGCTTACTATATATCCCCAAACACTTTTCTGAGTCCAAACTGTATGCTGCAGCCGCAAATTTGATATTGGCTGATGCGCACTGTTCTAAACATTTACTTTTATACCACTAAAACAGTAAAAACCAATAGCGATCTCACCACTGTATATATTCTGGAAACTTATCTCAGGGCAATCAGAATATGAATGTGCAATTATACTATCTGATGTCAATGTTGTTGATGACTGTTCACATAGGCCAGACAGTATTGACCACTTGCAGCCTCCAGTAAAGGTTTTTGATTGCCGAACGCATTCGTAACATGTTTTGAAGTCGATACAATGGCAGACAACAGTGAATGGCAAGGCAAGAAATATCAGTACTAACGTATTTTTCATAGTTAAAGTTGTTTCTTAAAAGTAAATGCTTCAGAAATCAAAACATACAGTTAAACAGCAGCAAAGCCATGGCTAAACTAAACAGAGCCGCTTCTGCGCAGTAACAGTTTTTAGTAATGTACATACGGCAAGTCTGGCCGTACGTGGACGGCTTTTAGCGGAAAATCGATAGCCAGCTTTGCCCTTGCTGGGTTAGGTGCATCTTTCTGGATTTTTCGATTTTGACACGTCCTAATTAGTACTGGGTATTGGGGGACAAAAACCCCAATACCCAATACCTGGAAAACACCCCAATACACCCAATACCCAATACCAGTTCGCAGTCTAATAATAATTGTGCCAAAATCTACTGAATATAACAACCACACAAAACAGATTGTACAGAACACTGAAAACGAAAGTCTTAACATTAACGAAAGATTAAGTACAGTCTCTAGACTTGAAAGTTCCTATCTGTGTTTTGAGTTATTCTAGCTCAACTTTTTGTTATTGCACTGGTACATATTACAGGCAAACATTTATGTATATGCTGTTCAGTTTGTCTAACATATACATCTATACTGCATATCAGTCATCTTTGAAAAGATCAGTAGAACCAGAACGATCACTATCAACTTCCATGTCTTCTGGGACATCTGTGTCTACTTCCATAGCATCAGTATGATCTGTGGTACCAACTGAGGCGCTAGGATCGTCATCTGTACACTGCTTCAAGTTCTGATAAAGCTCGTCTTCAACAGTTGTGAATTCATGCTCATCCAAATACAGGTCACGCCTGATGAAACGATTGCCAGTTTCATGCTCCACTTCATCCTGTAGTTCAGAGGGGTTTTCCATCTCAAGAAGGACTGCTTCATCAGTGGTCTGTTTGTATGCATGTCCTTCCGGTCTATTAGTAGTGGCAATTACTCTCGTTCTTGTCCTTGTTTTTGGATGGTGGCGATGTGGGTGGGATGGAGTTCCTTCTCTTATTTGAGCAGCTTTCCGTGAAAAGAAGCTCATTATCTGCTGTGCTGTCAAATACTCCTCTGGCTCAAACAGTAGTTCATCAGCTGAAATGATGCATTTTCACTTTATGTAGACCGATTTTGCATAGATATTGCATACTTCCAAATTTTTTTGCTGAACGCATGGCTTTTGCCACTGTTGCTGGGTCAGCTTTCTTACTGACATCTTTTTGTCCTTTCTCAAATTGGGCATCAAGAAATGCAACCTGTTCACGTGAAAACCGAATGTTTGTGGAGGGCTGCTGAAGTGCCCATCCCATTTCAGGCACTTTTATAGCCCCTGGACACTGACTATTTTGAGTGTTTTCGAGATCGACGGCTTCTTGAACTTCGGGCATCAGTGGTGCTCGTGGGGCGCTCAGGTATTTAGCAAAGAGACTTTGGGCAACATCCTGCATTGTTTGCCGTGTTGGTTTGTAGTGATGCTTGCCACTTATTATGTGACGTTCCAGGTTGCGATAGTACTGGTACTGCCTTGTGCAACCCGGCTCAGGACAGTCGTACAGAGTACTTTGATCAGAGAGCTTTTCTTGATCTGGTGTAATCTGGTCCACATCTTCATCTTCATCATCTGGCACAATGTAACCGTTGTCCGTTTCTGAATCTGCTGGATCTTTTTCACCTGGTGCAACTGGCTTGTGGTCCGATTTTCCGATTTCTTTCCAGTAGGAGTAGGATGCCGGCTTTGGTTCAGCTTTATGATCCTCATGCACTTGACGTCGCAACTCCAAGATGTGTTTGTGTCCTGCACGTTCATAGCTCTTTCTCTCAATTGTCTTGCCTGGCCCAGTCAGGGGCATTCGCCATGCCTTTAGAGTTGACTTGTACTCGCCTGGTACTGTCATGTCCCACTCAAATTGGAAATCAAACAGCTTGGTGATCAATGGAATATTCGCTTTGTTTGGCAGTGGCACACTTGCTGGTGGCTCCTTTACCTCGCCATTAAAAAAGCTAGTGTCTCTGAGTCCCTTGAATGTTGCGGCTTCCACAAACTGATCGGCATTTGTAGCATCATGCTTTTGGTCAAGGTACATATTGACTTGTCTTTTTATCCGGCCAGCTGATTGATCACATGGCCCTTTTCCAGACTAAAGCAGCTCAATTAACACTGTGTCAAGTTTCAATCAAAGTGACAAATTTCAATTTCATACTTGCGGTTCGCTAAAAAGCCATCGTTCGATGGTGATTGGTCCTTTCGATAAGTCGAATATACTTGCGATCGTGGACGAGCCTTTGTAACATAACTGCAATAGGTATTATTTATAAACAATGTTCTAGTAGAGAGCATAGTAAGATATTTACTGCATTGTCCGAACGCAGTATGGCCTTTGTGATCTGTGGCTGTTCACTATGCACAACTTCCAGAATATGATGGAGAATTGCAGTCACATCAGACCCTGACTGTTTGAGGTTGTTGAACACGTGGACAAAGGTGCGTTTGAAGAGAACCCTCTTTGCTCTCTTACCCACTTCTGGTCTGCTACCAAGTTCAGGCAGCTTGATGTATGCGACAGCAATATGCCATGACAGCCCTTTTTTTCCATACCAGTCGCGCTGACCTTCTCGACCTTTCCTTGGAATGAATTTCCTAAATATAGCCGCATTTGTACAGCGCAATACAAAATTCTACGTTTGTACATTGCCCAGTCTAGTGTCATCAACATTTGATTGTCATCCAGCCTGTCAAGAACCTCTTTCTTCCGTTGCTCATTCCACACAGTTCGTACGATATGCGATGCCTCACATAAGGTAAGAATATTCTCAATGAAAACAGCTGCATACAGTACAGTGGCGTTACAGCGGGAAAATCGCAAACGAAGCAAACAAGGACACTGAAGATGCATACATCAGAGTGAGAACTGGAAACTTCCTTCATGCTGGTGGAAGGACTCCGGCATTTACAGTGGAACTACTTTTTGTCCCCTTGGACACTGAGCATGAAGTGTCAACTTACTACATTCGACTAGCATCTCCAATGCCTAGAAATCAATTAACAGTGTTTGCACATTCACTACCTCCAGTTAAAGAAGTAATTTCAGTTTGTAATACAAGGTTGAATGTAAAAAGGGCGTTCTTACCTATAGCTTATTGGCATAAGACTTTTCCCTACAACTGGCCGTAATACGGATGCAGTGAACATAGTTGAGATTGAAGTTCAGTTATCGAATTACAGCGATACAATCTCTTTTCAAATGCACGAATGGATTGGTTTCTGGACAAGCAAACCCGAAATTTGCAAACCAACTGGACATACCAAGCATATAAGGGAACTGGGTACGTGAATACAGTGCAACAAATCACGAACAGTGTTAACCGATGAACAGAGTTCCATAACTTGTTTGCAGATAAAAATCTGTATTTGGTCACCTTTCTAACAAGCAGTGCTAGAGGTAGCGGCACAATGTTTGCTGGGCAGAAGCTGTATATCAGTTTACGAGGCAGTTTTGGCAGAACAGCTCCCATCCAACTTCCAGGCAATCCAATTGCAGCAGGAACAAACGTCAGTTATGCATTCTGGGCAGAAGAAATTGGAAAGCTCAACTCAGTCCAGATTTTTGTTGACAGTGGAAACGTTTGGAATCCATATGATGGACCGTATGACGTCTGGTAAGCTGTCCCCACCCACCCTCGCTGGAGAGAATATTTCCGACCCCCTCCGATTTTTCAGTCAAGTAATTTTAGCGCAAATTTTTGCGATTTTTTTAGAAATTCAAAATCTAAAATTCAAAAAATAGCCTATAAAACAGCAACTTTTAACTGTATTTGAGCAAATTTAGCTATTTTTTACCATTTTTAACCCAAATTGCCATTTTTGAGCGTTTTTAGTACCTAGTTCTCTCTCCAAGAATCAGGTAGGTTCAGAAACGCGTCTGATCCCACCACTCCCCCGTTCAGCGCATGACCTGCTACATGCATGCATGCTTTCAGTAGATGCGTAGCGAAGACGTACAAATAGGCTTGTAATCAGCTGACAAATGATTGTGCATTTAGGACTGTGTCACGTATTTCTGTTGCTATCATGCCATCGAGCACTTATTACGAACTCATGGTTCCAGTACACGAACAAAGCCTCAACCAATCGCGATTTTTCCGAACGTGGCGTTTTGAATAGAATGCCTGAAAAACTGGAATGACAGCTAACTGTGCTTGGTTTGTATCTGAATTCACTCTTCGTTCTGACAAAAATGGTATAAAGATTTTTGTTTAATAAACCAACATAACAGTAAATGTAACATAAAAAAAACAAATCAACAACTGTAACTGCGCCGACGGAAGACAGAGGCGCCGCGCTTGGCCGGACCGAAGACCAGCTTCTCGACCTCCTTGTGCTGTCGATGGTGACGCTGAAAGCATTTATTCTGTAGCAAGAAAATACGCATATTTTTATAATACATGTAACAGGTCCGCCGAAGGGGGAGGGGTCTGGCGCCGGCCGGGGGGTCTGAGCCAAAATTATGGGAGGGGGTAGGGCAATGAAAAACGCTCAAAATCGAAAAAAATCGTAATTTTCGGGCTAAAAAACGCCAAACATCGCTAATTTGGGCTGAAATACAGCTAAAAAGTACTGTTTTGCAGGCGACTTTGGCAATTTTTGTTTCTGAAATTGCAAAAATTTGCTTGCCATAAAAATCGGAGGGTGGGAGGGGGTCGGCGAAATCGTCTCGGGGGGGGGGATCCTAGGGGGGTCTGGCCTAAGTCGGGTGGAGGGCAGACCCCCAGACCACTCTGTTACATGTATGTTTTTATATACATAATATACAGGGTCCGCCAAAAAAAAACAACCCAGCAGATTTTTCGCTGTAGCAAGCGCAAATCTCAACCGATTTGAATGAAACCTTTTTTAAATGAAAGATAAATAAATCCTTAAAAGATTGCTGAAATTTTCATTAATGTACTCTGCTTAGTTCCTGAGATATTCGATCTCAAAATCAAAACAGTGATTTTGGCAGTGAACAATAGGTATTTGTATTTTGTATTATTCTGCACTTCGTAATAAAACCGATTCGTGCTACTGCTAAGGGCTATTGGAGGCTTTACTGGTGACACAGAAACTCGGTTTACTTCAACACTAAAGTACAATCAGCCCCAACAGTAGGAATCTGCTTTATTATGAAATGCAACGGAATCGCTCTTGTTCTTTGCCAAAATCTGTTTCGACTTAGAGGGCAAATATCTCAAGATCTAAACTGTGAATGTCAATAAATACTGCACCAATCTTTGAAGAATTTATGTTTGCAAAAGTAAAAAAAATCTGCTGGGTTGTTCTTTATCACTCTTGCTTGTTCATTGTCAAAATCTCTGTTTTGACTTTGAGGGCAAATATCTCAGGAACTAAGCAGGCTATCTTAGTAAACGGTCCATCAATCTTTCAAGAATATTATTTATCTTTCATTTAAAAAAGGATTCATTCAAATCGGTTGAGATTTGCGGTTGCTACAGCAAAAAATCTGCTGGGTTGTTTTTTTTTTTTGACGGACCCTGTATATAGCAGGACTGCTGGGTAGGTTCTTTATGTTTTTTTTCTTAAAAAAACCGGTTTTTTCCTAGGGGTTCGGAAAAAACTAAAATGCGGGAAAAACTCAGGCAAGTTTTTAAAGGAAATAGGCACAATAACTGGTTAAATTCGCTGCAACTGCTTTGAATTTACGTTAATAGAAGCCTTACAAGCATTTCCTGGCATAACTTAGATGTTTTTGGCAAAAAATACTATGTACTATTTTCAGGCAACTTTTATTATTGTATTTTTGTTGTTTTAAAATCAAAGTACTACTCTAAAAGATGAAATTAGTGCATTTCGTAATAAAAATAAACTGGGTTGGGTTTTTATTGTTTATAGTTGCAGACAAAAGCTTATTATGTACTAAATAACGTCGACGTTTTCGATGTCAACCGCCACCCCCAGTGACAATTCCGGACATTCAATCAACAAACAAGCCACACACCACACTCTCTGAATGTCGTAGTTTATGGACGGTCCCCATACTCACAACAATGGCCGCGATACCCACAAATCGGGAGGCTCGCTCACCCCCAAATTTTCTGATGTTGACTACCCCAAATGTATGCCGAGTTAAAGTCAGAGCTATTTCTGTCATTTTCAGTAGCTGGTTTTCTTTGTTTCTCATAAGAAACACTACAGAAATCTGCTAAAACAAAACCTGATTCTAAATACCGAAAAAATGTAGGAAAACGAAAAAAATTACAATTTCAAATTTGGATCAGTTGAATGAAGCCAATTGCTCCAAGAGACTCAGGGCACGAGCGCAGTATTATCGTACAATGTCGTGTCTGTGATTCAGCCTTACCTGCCGTATCTGTCGGTACCGGTAGAACAGAGCGCCCAACGCGCCGCCAATACAATTGCACAGCAGGGCCACCAGTCCCAACAGATACTCATTACAGACATCTGGGCACGTCACCGGCACGCAGACGCACTGGTACCCTCCGCCGCCGCCGCCACCGCCACCGCCGCCACCGAAGCCACCGCCGCCGCCACCGCCGCCGAAGCCGCCACCGCCGCCAGCGAAGTCGGTGCTCTAGAAGTTAGTGACATTATAATATTATTAGAGTTGTTAGGCTTTTTGCAAAAACCCTTTTAAAAATATTTTTGAAGGCTCATTTCGAAAATTTTCTATATTATTCAAAGTATGGTAATTTTTTTGTGGAAAACGCTGAATTTAGCCTCAGATATAAATTTTTATTAAAATAGTGCAGTTCTATTATTTTCATGTACATTCTATGCCTAAAATAGGTTTTCAAGCTCAGCAGCCACCCTGTGAGCAATGCAGCAGGTAGAATAGCGACTCAAAGGCTGTAACACAATCATACATGGGCCGGAAAAATCCGGAGGGGCTTCTGGAGGTTGTCTCGTTGGGTGGAAGTCCAAAAAATGCCTAACTAGCGAAATCCTTTCCCTCTGGGAGGACGGGGTGCAGCTAGCTAGGGGGTATGGCCGGCCTAGTGGGGGTATTGACCGGCAAGTGCGGTAAATCCCCTTATTCCGCTTGGCCCATGTGTGCCCAAATGCAGCTTCACAAAAAATCGGATGGACGCGATAAAAATCCTTCTCTGGACACACCACTCTCTGGCAATTCTAGTCCTAGTGGGTGGGTGGGCAGGACTATCCAACTTGCGCACAACCGATTAGCGCACAATTTTTTTTATTGCAGCACAATATATCACAACTGACAAATATTGAACAGACCACAACAACAACAGTACCTAATTACATAACAGTTACATTATGTAGCACAATTAACAATTATCATAGCACAATAAACATGACATCTTATAGCTGGTTGCGCTTTGGCTGTGCGAACTAATGGCCTATTCCTCTTAGAAAAGCCATGCGCTCGATCAAACCAATGTGGTAACGCTCAGCCAGTCTGAGAATTTTGCCATCGATCCGTTCGTATTTTGGATTGCGCCAAAGCAGCGCTGCACCCGCGGCCATCTGATTTGTCTCTCAAAGTACTCAAACAATCCTGACTGCCAAAGAGCAAGTGGGGCCTCATAGAGTTGTAAAAAATTTTTTTGAAAGCCAAAAAAGCTTTTTTTATGAAAATTTTTCATTTCGAAATTTTTTTTTCAAATTTTTTTCCTTGCATGAAATATAGCTTGTATGAGATGCAAGGATGCATCAGAAGCAACTTTAAATACAAAAGCTGATACTTTGGTTCAAACATAGTGTTACAACCTGAGAGTCGATATTCTATCGACTCCTTTCCTCACAGAGTGGCTGCTGCCCGTCAAAACCTATTTTTAGGCTTAGAATAGGCATGAAATTGATAGAACTGCACTGCTAATGTATATCTGAGGCTAAATTCAGAGATTTCACCATAAAAAATTCCATACTGTGAATAAAATAATAAATTTTCGAAATGGGCCTTCAAAAATAGCTTTTTTTTTAAAAAAAAGAGCCTAACAACACTAGATCCTCATAGATTATCTCATCCAAACCGTACACGTCATTTGGGTCGTGTCGTGGTAAATGAGGTCCGCCGCACCAACAATTACCGTACATACATGTATGTGGAGAGCTGGAACTCTAAGATGGCCAGGTTGTTAAACAAACGGAAGAATCCAGATATTTACTTTTTCCTGGAACGCATCCTATCAGAACAAAACAATGTAAGGTCAGTAAGATGCAAAATTGCAGACTGGCCAAATAGGTTTGTCCAGCGCATGGCTTTTCTAAGAGGAACAGGCCATTACTTTACGCACAGCCAAAGAGCAACCAGCTATAAAATGTCATGTTTATTGTGCTATGATAATTGTCCTAAATTGTTGTATAAATTGTGCTAAATAATGTAACTGTTATGTAATTACTCTTGTTGTAATTTAGCTGCAGTAAAATAATTGTGCGCAAATCGGTTGTGCGCAATTTGATTGTGCGCAAATGGGTTGTGCGCAAGTTGGTAGTTCCCGGGTGGGTTGAACTCGTATACATACATGTGTCCTTCGTTCGTTCGTCCTACGTGTAACACGTCATCCACCGAAGGAGTAACGGGTTGGGGGCTCTGACGCCGGCTGGGGGGTTGAGCCCAAATTCTAGGGGAGCGTGTTGGGTTGGGTACTAAGAAATGCTCCAAAATCGCAAAAAATCGCAATTTTGGGCTAAAGGCCTGAGGGGGTGGTATGCCTAAAAGTCCGATTTTTGGCTAAAATCAAGGTTTTTTGGCTTATTTTTCATTAAAACAAGCTATTCTGAGCTCATTTACACCTAATCCAGGGAAATTATTATCATAATTTTCTATACAATATTCTTCTAAAAAAATCCTGAGGGGGTAGCGGCCGGTTGAGGGGGGAAGGTCAAAGCCTGAGGGGGGCAACCCTCCCTCAGCCCCCTTTGCCCATGTCTGGTGGGGGGTCGAGGGGCGTTTCGCCCAGAGGGCGGTCCCAAATTTCAAAAAGCTGCAAAACGCCTGGAAATGCGTTTTTAGCACGTTTTTTCAGTAAGGACGCTAAAAATCACTATTTTAACCTGCCAAATAACGTTTTAGAGCTAAAAACAAGCAAAAAATGACAAAAAGGGCTTCCAAAAACACCGATTTCTCTTCAACATCAGCAGTGGAAACGCCAAATTCGGTTTCCAAAGACTTTTCAAGCGAATTTTAGTATAAAATTACTGATTTCTGTGCCAGTTTGTTAGTACTGGAGCCACTACTAGTACTTGTATTTTTGGGTCGGGGGGGGGGGTCCCTTAACCTCTCTCGGGGGGTGAGGGGCTTTGGCCTTTTCAGCTAGGGATAACCCACAAACCCGCTAGTACATGCATGCCTTTGAATCGGTTGAGATTTGCGGTTGCTACAGTAAAATATCTGCTCGGTTTTTATAAACCACGACTCAATGTTCAAATTGTACTCACTCACCATTCTCCTTGAACTTGACTGCTTCAAATCCGCCGACTGACGTATCAGAACGAGCCCACCTTCTCTTGAATCTACAACAAAAAATATGTAGCTGATCGGAAACAGAAATCCTTAGTCGGTCTGACTCTGCGGCACGAACACCTCTTGAATTAGGATACTACCGTCAAACACTACTAAAAACAAAACCCCTAAAGTCCCTATATACGTAATTTATTCATAAGGAAGTAATCAATTAAACTATAAGGTGGAGGGAGGGACCTAATTTATTCATAAGGAAGTAATCAATTAAACTATAAGGTGGAGGGAGGGACCTAATTTATTCATAAGGAAGTAATCAATTAAACTATAAGGTGGAGGGAGGGACCTAATTTATTCATAAGGAAGTAATCAATTAAACTATAAGGTGGAGGGAGGGACCTAATTTATTCATAAGGAAGTAATCAATTAAACTATAAGGTGGAGGGAGGGACCTAATTTATTCATAAGGAAGTAATCAATTAAACTATAAGGTGGAGGGAGGGACCTAATTTATTCATAAGGAAGTAATCAATTAAACTATAAGGTGGAGGGAGGGACCTGAAAAAGTCAGTAAAGCCCATACATGGGCCGGGGGGGGGGGGTAAGGGGGGTATACCTCTCCCCCTCGGTCGGCCATACCCCCCCTCCCCCTCCCGGATGGAGGAAATTTTCGCTTATTTAAGGCAAAATAGGCGTTTTTTTGCCTTTTTTCGGGGTGGGGACCCCCCCCCCCCCGAGGTCTCAACCCCCCACCCCCCTCCGGATTTTTCCGGCCCATGTATGGTAAAGCCCCACCACATTTTCTAGACAAGAAGCTCGAAAAGTCCAACGTTGCGCTCGAAAACTATCAAGTATCCTCTTGATACTGGGGATAATCTTTTGGACCTAAAGACAGAACGCCGGATTAGGGTCGCATTGAATTTCTAATTGGAAGTATTTTATTTAGTGTTCTTGAATTTTGAATTCTAGATATGAGCGCCAGCCAGAGTTGCCAGGTTTCAAAGGCAGTTCAGTCCTAGAAATACCCTAAAAAACTCCTAATAATTTAAACAAATCATAGAAAAAACTCCTAAATTTTAAAACATTTAAAATTTGGCACACTAATTTTTTTAGTCGAATTTGGTGAGCCAGACAGTTTACCAGTGGCGTATCCAGGATTTTTCAAAGAGGATGAAAATTTCGAAGTCGCCAGTGTGAGAAAATTTTGAAAATAAGCCTTCAAAAACGCAACGCATCAAAAACATTAAACGGCCTTCTGAGCATATAAACTACACAGTTTTAGTACGTAATTGATTCATACGTTTCTCCAGTTTTCGACAAATTTTTTCTTCCTACCTCCTTCGCAAACGGGGTGTACCCACCCAAAACCCTCCTGAATACGCCAGTGACACAGAGCGTCCAACTTCGGCTCTCGCCGCATACAACAATTTGAAAACAAAGATGGCGGCCCCCGCCGCCCAAAGAGCCTTGAGTTACTACCGGTGGTCCCGGCACGACAGTGTACTAGTAAACAGAAAATGGTTAAAACCGGGCGCCGAATGTATCATGAATACATAGTACGCAAACAGAGAAAGAAAGTAATAATAGTTCTGCAGCCAGTCTCAGGGAACAGCTTCTGTGCAATATCAATCAATGCTACAGTAGGAATAAAGTAAACGTATGCAAAGAAAGCTCTAATAGGTATTACAGGTGCAAGGTTAGCTGAATCATCAATTTAAGTTTAACTGGGTTAGCCAAGTCAATCATTAATGTATCGCGAAATTTGTTCGCTGAACCACACAATGTACTGTAGTGCAGGTAGAACAAAGAAGGCCGCAATACAAACATGACACAATTAGATGAGGACAAGACAAAGATATATAAAAGTGGAGCAAAGCTCATGTTATCAGTTCACAAAACATAAGGTTGCCAAAAAGTTCATTTTTTAAGCTAGGAACAGGTGATTTTTGAGAGAAAACCAGCAATATGAAGGCACATAAAACTGAATCCTAAAACATCCCAGAAAACTTCTAGAAAAATCCTAAAAATCAAAAACTCCGACCCAGATTTTAAAAACTCCTAGAAAAACCTCCTAACTCCAATCTCAAAATTTCCTCCAATCCCAAATAAAAAACTCCTAGATCTAGGTGGAAAACTCCTAACCTGGCAACCCTGGCGCCAGCGCCACTTTTAGACTGCCAATTATAATGCAAAATTGAACAATAGTTGTATATCGGACACAGAATAATGAACAAACTTTCAACGTACATAACGTCTTGTAAGAAACAAGCTAAGAGCGGAAATATTTTTGTACTTTTGGTCTCGTCGGAAGAAAATAACTAACAAAATCTTTGAGAGCTGTCAAGTGGACGGGCTGAGCTAAAGATAGAGACATAAAATTAAATACACTAAACGCAGTACGCAAACGATTTGCGTTTTGCCCTTTACCATTCTTTTTGTTTCATGCTATAATTGTATCTACAAAGTAAGTTAACTACATAACATACAAACAATGTAGTGCATGCACATATTTTTAATGTCTACTCTACATCGTTGTTTTGAAGCAATCCGTTAGGGGCCGTCCATAAACGACATCGTTCCAGAGGGGGAGGGGGTCGGCTGAAATGCGACGACAGGCGACGCACCGGGGAGGGGGGTTAGCAAAAACTACGTCGCTTTTTTCGGAATCTTTGGGAACTTTGAATGTGTTATTTTCAATTTTTGTACATTCTGGCAAAGGTTCTAAATATAGAAACGGTTCCCAGAGTGGCTACCAGCGATTTATTCAATTCATTGTACAGTATGGCAACAAGAAAAATGACAGTACTGCATGTACTGCACTTTTATCGGGGGGGGGGGTAAACCCAAAACGACGTCGCCTTAGGGGAGGGGGTTCCTAGAAATGACGCAAGGCGATTTTGGGGGAGGAAAATCGGGATTTTGGAACGACGTCGTTTATGGACGGCCCCTTAGACAATACGCTCTGATCACCACTTTAGTAGACCACGCCAATACATTTGGCCCACTTCAGTACCATTCATGTGCTACATAACATTTTGGTGCTTGCTATCGGCCACTGCCCGCCATCACGATACCCCAACGCACAAACAGCGCCACGAGTGGAAAACGACTAGTACCGCGAGAACAGAACGCAGATGTACGGAATTCTAGAGCAAATGATAGTCTTTCTGTTGGTGATAGCCTATTACTTATAACGAAAACAACCGAATGTGGTATCAAACAATTAGGATAATTTGCAGTCTACATGTACGCAGTATGTATGTATGTACATAGTGACCAACAATCACAGGGCTACTACAGTTCAAATGATGCAAATGACTACTGTCCACTAACTAAGAATGTTGGTGCCGTATGTGCCATCATGTCCCGAACTAGCATGGGCTACCCCTAGCACGAGCTCTATAGGACGATCGAGAGATCCTTACATGTAGCACGTGTTAAAGTGTTAGGCTTAGCAAACGGTAAGTCTTATTAATGATCATTTTCATGATCTTAGGTTTCCGGAATCGTTCTATTGAGCTCGTGCTAGGGGTAGCATGTGGCTAGTTCTATGTTTATTAATCTGGCCAAAGGCTGGGGCTGCTCCCTAGCTACGGCCGGCCGCGTTGCAGGGCAAACGCCAGCTTGTCTATGCCCGCTCAATACGCCAGGCGCTGGCTTTTAGTTTAACGCGCATTAGTAGGACTAGCCTGGCTGCTAGACGGGAGAGAAAATTTTCTGATGCTAACTGCTGTCATGCGCACTGCTGTAAGTATCAGACCTGGTCAACTTTGAAAATATTGCAGCTCAAAAAGAGTGCATCTTTAGCGTGTGTGTGTTTTAGTTTGTTTGTCTGCTGCTGCTCTGCGTGTTGCGCGCACCAACCATATCAACAAAGGCGCCAGTTCCGGATGATGCAGAATGCATTTTCAGTACTGGCACACAACTGAAGAACAACAAGCAGCCATCGCCCTGTGCTGGAGAACGCAGCGAATTTGTAAAACTTTCTGAAATGACTGTGCCACTCAGTGACCTGTTTGCGGAAACATCTCCTGAGGCACTTTCTGTGCTGTCTTCAAATGGCGCGAAACATGAAGCGGACTTGATCATGGCCAGAGGTGACGCGCAGTACATTGAAGATTGGCAAAGCCCTGACATGGTTCAGTTTGCCGATGAATGGTATGTCTGCCCAAGCCACCGCAATGAATTTGGATTTTGGAGCGCTATAAGAAACAAGCAGCTGTATCGTTCGTTTCTGTTCAATCGTCAATTAAAAAAAAACAACGGGAAGAACGTCACAGGTAGGTAGGGATCTTGAAAATCGGCAACTGCAACTGCCTGAAGTGCCGCACCAAATTCCGGCAACGGCAGTCATTCCAAAAAATCAAAAACGGTTAGCTGATTATCAGAGGTCCTTTTTGGAGATGCAGGTTTCCACAAGTGGAGGGTCTGATGCCATATCATGGAGAGGACAAAGAACCAGCAACTGGCTGGCTTTCAAGAGACCATGCAGAGTCGGTGTTCATTCTAAAAAACCAGAGAGTTCACATTGGGCTCCGTAAGTGGCGAAATCTTTCAAAACAAAATGTTCCATACGTTTATTGACTGCTTTTAGCAATCTGCAATGACCATCTACAAAGCCTCAATGAACTCGTGACGGACTTGCGAAATGTAATGGAGTATTCAGTATTCAGTTAACGTGTCAGCACATTGTTTGCTGAATTTTTAGCGTCGGAAAGGTTATGTTCTGAGGCCGAACATTGGCAGTAAGACTGAGCCTGAATTGCCTCCGTTACAACTAAGTCATTCATCTGATGAATGTGCGTCGAGTGGCTTGACAGATGGAAAAAACTCTCTTAGTCAAGTTCTTAGCCAGAGCAGCTACAGCAGTCAGGAGTACCAGCCTGATGACAGTCAAGAACCAAAAAGAAAGAAAGCCCGTATGGAACTTGAAGAAACATCAGTGCCAGCAACCATTGAAATGAAACAAACAGCACTGAAGCAGTTCGCAGATTTAGTTGGCCTTAGACTTGAAATCCACTTCACTCAAGAGTTCAGGTCATTGCATGTCAAAACACAACACCGCAGAGCACGCCTTGCTGCAAAACTTTTTGAAGAGACATGCAAACTCATGGCCCCTGATGCACCTGAAACGCTGAAGATAATGACGCAGAAGCGATACCATGACCTGTTTGGGACAACACTCGATGCTTCCACCATTTCTTTTCTAAAGAACATCGCTAGTGCCTACAAAGATGCCAAGGTTGGAATTGCTCGTCATAGAGTTCTGTCACTTGTTTCCCCAACAATGTCACATTTGGAGCTGGTCAAATTCATTCCTGGTAAATTCCACTCTATCAGAAAACCTCAACATGTTCTCTTGTTCAAGGTCTCTCCTTTCATCAATACCGAGAAAGCAGGCATTATGCTCGAAAATGGGGTGCTGGAAAGCAGACCAGAGAAGATGTGCCGCGGACTGTAATGCGATTTCAAAGATCCGCTGTTATTCGGTTTGTGGAGTTCATTTCATCACCACTAGTGGCAACTGAAGTGCCATATGGGCGCAAAAAAGTGAAGCTCAGAACCGGACACAGAATTGAAATCGGTAAGCTACCATATAACAACTAATTACTTGTAGTGTATTCAGACCTTCTTTATTCAGACAACTATGTTCGTAATCAAGTTGATGAAAGAATCATTGATCTGTACTACTCGTTTCTCAGAGAACAGCAAATTGTAGAAGGGCATGAACTTTGGCTAGGCCGATCCTCACTGCGCCAGATATTGAAATGGTGCACAGCCAGTCACAGCAAAATTCTCACTTCTCTGGACTACATAGTTGAGCAAGGTACTCAAGACATGGCTGTTTTCAAACCATATTCATGCTGCAAACGCAACTTATTAGTGTATTTATATGAAACTGCTACAGTATGTTAGACTTCTGTCACTCAAAATAATTTCAGGACAGGAAGCAATCGAAACAATGATCGAAATTACAAAACGACTTGGACAACTCCATCCACAACTTGAACCTGAATTTGTAAAAACTGTGACAAACAAACTGAAAGACACTCAGGAGGTACACTACGTTTATGACTTTCGCTGTTCAAAGAAAAGATTTTAGTATTTGCAAGCAGATTATGTATAAGCTACATTTAAAAGATCAATCAAGAATAGCCGATCACTGTCTCTCGGTAAGTTAACGAATTTTCCTTTCTATGTAATTATGCACTGACTTCCTTTAGCATGCTCTCTCCCAACAGCATCCTCAATTGCAGAATCCTTGCGTTGACCATGAACACGATGAAAAAGCTGCTTTTCGGTATAATTCAGAAAGTTTTGGTTTTTTATCACATTGTACTTTCCCCTTGTTTTTCAGTGATGTTTGTGAACGATGCGAACAGTACAAGACTGCATCGGCCGACCTGATGCTCAGTTTGAACCAAGCCGATTTTGCTGAGAATGTTGATGAAAAAGTTGAGCTGCTTTGGAAAATGGAGAATGCTGTAAAAGCAGTGGACAGCTGGAAGCATCATGTACTGCGAACTGTCTATTTGAACAATGCCAAAAAATCCTTTATTGAGAGCCTACCAGATAACACTTGTTTTCTCACAGGCGACTGGATGATGAAATTCATTCCAATGAAAGCGCGCGAGACGCAACAAGTAGGAAATTGGCTTTGACTAATACCCTAAAGCTGGTTTTAGGACTTTTATGGAAAACGTGGAATCTCAGCTCATTTTTTTGTTGCCAACATAAAGGAGCATGGCAAATTGTACAAACGGACGTTTGTTCACATCTTTGATCAAGTAGGCTTTCCCATCCCAACCCTTTGAACCTTTAGTAGTTAGTTAGATGTTCAATTACATATACTGTATAAAACGCCACAAAATCCAAATTAATCTATTGTGGCCGCGTTTAGGCAAAGCAAAACTCAGAAGAAATCATTGGAATTTTGATTCATACTTTAAAGGAAATTCAAACTGAAAAACCAGCGATCAGAAAGTGCATTTTGCGGTCTGACAATGCACGGTAGGGTACATTTGTGTGTTATGTAGTAAGAATCCTTCAGTTTTTACATATTGTGTCCCAAAACTTTTACTGTATCCACAGCGTTCGTTGGTCTAAGTGAATGGGTTTACGCAACATGCAGGAAAAATTTTGGGACATAACTTACAATACAGGCCAGCACTATGCTGCACGAATACAATTTTGTTTTTAGGTGCTATCACTCCACTGCAACAATCGCAAGCATAAATTTAGTGTATCTGGTCACTGGAGTGTTTGTGGAGAAATACTCTTTCAGCGAGGTATGCATTTACTACGAGATTGGCACATTACTGTGAAATCAAAATCTTGTTGTTTAGATGCAGTCTGGCAAAGGCCCTTGTGACAGTGGTAAAACATTCTAAATATTCTGCGTTAAGAATGAAGAGTCTTTACTTTAGCGGCCTCCCATGTAAAAGCTGAAGTACGACATTTTGTTAGCAAGGGCAACAATGTAGAAACAGCTGATCAGTTTATGATGGCGGCTGCTCAAGGTGGCATTGGAAAAATGAAAGGATACAGCATGTACACTGGTGAATTCGAAGATGTCCCGACTCGTTTTATTGATTTGCTAGAGGCATGGTATATAACAACACCCAGCAAAAAGCCAGTTTCCATCCCAGGCAATGCTAGGTAAACTGAGATGGCATCTGTCATGTGTATGTTTTGCAGGGATTGACAACTTTTATCACTTTGAGTTCAGCAGAAACGGAGCAGTGAAGGCATGGAATTTCCCAAACATTGGCAATGGGCTGACCATTGAGTTCAAATACTTGCGAGCAATAAACACCAAGCAGTTTGTGGCAACAAAATCGCAGTACGAAGATGCCCAGCCTAACTATCGCGGTCAGACCAATTACTGGCAATCAGCAGACAAAGCATCCTGCAAACACACTACTACTGAACCTGACCATCTGGGTGATCTTCTTCAGACTCACCTGGTTGATGACTGCAGCATTCCTGGTGAGGCTTAGCAGTTCTACACACTGGCTAGCACCTTTTAAAATATGTTGCTGTTTTTTTCTTTGCAGAAGCAACACTTGAAGCTGAACAAACCGAATTCTTTGAATGCCCAGAGACCGGCTGTGTCAAGGTATGTGTTTGCAAGTGCAACGTGAAAAATTGTTTATTTTTGATCAGCAAGGATTGCAGATGTATTCAACAATTCGAAGGCTTCAGACGCATTTACTCAGGGGTATGTTTGACTAGTTGAATACTCGTTCATGCTTAGAGCCTGGTTTTTCAATCAAAAGCTTGCTAGTAATGGGCATTTTCTAAATGAATTTCGCTTAGGTGACCACAAATACCGGCCACAGAAAGAAACAATGCAGAATATTGCTCAGAATCTGTATATTCAGCAATTGGAATCACTAAACTTCAATCCGAACTTTGGTATCCGGTTTTTATGCTGATAATCGTTTGTAAAGTTGTATAAACAAATTGCACTCTGATTCTAGAAGCAACAAGAGACATTGCTCAAACAGTGCAATGTGGAAGCAACAAGTGTGGAAAAATGCCTCCACTAGGGTTTGCGCGACCTCAACGCGAAGCAGCAAAGCGGTATTTAGCTTATACATAGTATTCCGTCATAACCTTTAGTTCAGGTCAAAATGTGCATAATGATTTTTTGTTCCAGATTCAACACACAACAAGTAAAGTTCCTCACCGAAAAGTTTGACAAAGGAGAGCAGACAAAAAAGAAAGCTTCACCAGATGATGTGGCAGAGGAAATGAGAACTGTCAAGGACAGAAATGGTTGAATAGCAAAACCGAAATTACTGAAAACACTCCAACATTATATCGTTTAGGCAAGCCAGCGTTTTCGCACAAAGAATGGCTAACTCCACTCCAAATCATGGGATTCTTTAGTCGCGAGACACACAAGCGTCGCGATACCACAGTTCCCGCCACTGCACCTGCCGCCACACCTCAAGAGTTTCCAGACATTTCTGTTGTTGTTCCAACTGGAGGAATCTTTATTAATGTAGATGATGAGCTAATGGATAATGAGTATGTAGTGGGTCTGCAGGACGCTGTCCAAAACAATGTTGACAAAAATGTCGTTTACTCCGATTAAACTGCAATAAGACACATATTTTCATATTGATTTTATTAGATCTTGTCGTTTGTACATACTATGGTAGTATTGTGCGTTTATTTCTCTAAACACCAAGGATTGTCAGTATTCTGAGTACACGCATACAAGAGAACAGGTCAGTTGCTAAAAGGTCAGGGTTCAGATTCAGCCGACTGAATTAGTCGTACAAAACGGCCGTTGCAAGGGAGTAGTCGTAGACTGGGCAGGTCGAGATAAGGTCGCAAATTTTCTCTCCCTGCAGTCGAACCGGTCTGATCTGATTATGTACACTCAGATAGAAGCAAAATTTGGAAAGCCTGGCTTTGTGTAAAGTAGCGAGTAGCGCAACAAAAACGGCTCAAACCGAGCCCGTGCGTGAGCGTTAGCGAGTCAAAGCAGGTTGGCGCCTGTGTGTGCAAATTTGCGCCGAAACTTTGAACGGCCTTATCTTTGGAAGGAGACCTCCAAGAGCAAAACTGACGTTATTTTTCGACTCGGCTAAGAAAATTACATATAGTAAGTCTCGATAGAAGCGGAAATAGCGGAGCTAACCGAGCCCGTGCGTTTAGCGAGTCAAAGCAGCTTGGCGCCTGTGTGAGCAAATTTGCGCCGAAACTCTGAACGGCCATATCTTTGGATGCAGACCTCCAGGAGCAAAACTGACGTTATTTTTCGACTAGGCGATGAAATTTACATATAGTAAGTCTCGATAGAAGCGGAAATAGCGGAGCTAACCGAGCCCGTGTGTTTAGCGAGCCAAAGCAGCTTGGCGCCTGTGTGAGCAAATTTGCGCCGAAACTTTGAACGGCCTTATCTTTGGAAGCAGACCTCCAAGAGCAAAACTGACGTTATTTTTCGACTCGGCGAAGAAATTTACATATAGTAAGCCTCGGTAGAAGCGGGAATAGCGGAGCTAACCGAGCCCGTGCGTTTAGCAAGTCAAAGCAGCTTGGCGCCTGCGTGAGCAAATTTGCGCCGAAAGTTTGAACGGCCATATCTTTGGAAGAAGACCACCTAGAGCAAAACTGAAGTCATTTTTGGACTCGCCGAAAAAATCTGCATCTGATAAGTCTAGCACTGAGACGCTGCAGATATGCATTGTAGCAGAGTTGGATATTAGCCAAATTATGGTGTGCTCACTTTGGTCTTGAATATCTCACGATGCAGGCCGAATCTGGAAAAACGGACTTCATATCTGTAATCAGCGAACAAAAGTGCATAAGAAACGTTATATTTTCATTTTGAACAAAAAAATTTTTTTCGGACACCTTTGACGGCCAAAATACCCCCCCTCCCCCCCATACAGCACACTTTAGTGTGCTAATTTTGTTTGGCCAACTCATGCCTAACTTTTGTTAAAACATTAGCTTGGCAGGGCCTTTGTATAAAAAGTTATAGTGATTTTTCGAAAAAAAACGGAGTGGCATTTTGCGCAAATTTCGCAGTTTTCGGCGAATATCTCGGTAACCGGCTTCGATCTGGAAACGGGAGTACCAGAAAATGAAAGGCCATTGGACCAGCTACAAAATCATATGCGAGATGGGATCCTAGCTTAAGAAACCAATGAAGGGTGATCGTTTGAATGGAGGGTGTCAAAGCTATTAAAATGAGCCCGAAAATTGCTGCCGACCCAACTTTGAGGGGGTGTAGCTCCGGTTCCAGGGGGTTGCTGGTGGCCGGGCATGCACCGTTGGTCTTCGACTGCGCTCTATTTTAATAGATATAAATATCAGCCGGATCCGTGAGATGACCCTGCTTGCCCCCTCAAAGCTGACTTTCTCGCAAAATGCATCTTAAGCAATAATAGCTTGAGAGCCATTATTATAGCTAGCAGAGTACGTAGAATATCACAACATAGCAAGGCTCTGTTTGCTTATATACGTTGTATCAGGCGTGGGTGAATTGCGTCAGCAATACTAGTTTGCGTATCTACGTACGTACGTCAATAGTTGAGTCGAGATTACGAGTTTAACAGCCGCCATCCCACAACGGCCAGGATGAATAATGTTTATTTTAGTCGGTTCACGTGCACACCTACGCAAATCTTGCATGGCCTTGCTTAAGGAGAAAGCAAATAACAAGCGAGTATCAGAGTCTAAGCAGTCTCTGTAAATATTCGTTATAGTGCACAATGCTAATTGGTGCTTAATTCTTGTAAGTAACAAGTAAGAAAAGTTTCCAACTATCCTTCGCTTAGGCATTGCTTGGGTTGAGCCGGCCCGATTTCCAGCTCTAATTCCTTTCAAAAAGACAATTCGGATGCCCATCATGAGAAACATCAAATGAAACCGAGAAATTGTTTGTGAAACTGAAAATAATAAACAAAATAAGCATAAAACTCGTGTTAAACAGCGGCAACCAGGACCAGGTTTGTGGGCTATGTGCAAGATGAACAGTACAATGCGTGTGCCAAAGATCTCCGAATTCGATTCAAAACTGACCAAGTTGTGTTGTTTACAGTGTGCAATCCATAAGGAATTTTTTTTGATTTTCAACTTTCAAGGCCCAAAAACTCGATTATGGGTTACTTTTTTTTTCGATTTTTTTTCTTTAATCGAAAGAAAAAACATAGCGCTACATTTCCATGAAATAAAATAGTCGGACTATTGACGGTGGGGGGTCAAATCGGTCCCGGAAGGGGTTCGAAAAAAAATTTTTCTCTGCAATGCGGTCGATTAGGGTATCATTTGAAAGAGAATACTTTTCTGATTCTAAATCTGCAATTCGGAAGTTCCTACGATCATCTGGTCCCGAGTTATGACTCGAAATCTGTGAGAGGATCGAAAAAGTGACCCTCTCAAAAATGGCCGGGAAGGTGATAAAATGTCTTTTTAGGTCAAATTAAAACAAAATAGAAAATTTCAGCCAAATCGGAAACAAAAAGTTGAGATTTGTCCGGGAAGAGTCGACCCTTATATAAACCGGCTCTTAAATAACAGTACAAAATGGCTCGCTTTGTGTCCCAGTTCGCAAGCAATTCTAAGGAAAGCGCTAGAAAGCCCCAAGTAGGCACTGCGCACGCATTGGTGGCTAGGGCCGGCATAAAGTGTGTGTTTTGTCAAGCTAGCCACTATTCTGATCAGGGTTGGGTAGCTGTTAAAAACACGTTATTACACGTGTTATTAACACGTTAATAACACGTTATTAACATGAGGCTTGTAAATAATTCGAATTAGTGTAAAAAATTATTTTAAGCTTCCCGCAACTCGGGATGCATCCAGCGCTTCATAGAATGATTATTTACCGTACTTCTGCTAGTTATTGAGACCTTCTTCAACAGCCTGACTACAAACTTAGACACGTCAAAAACACAGCAGCTACTCTAGTTATAACCTTAGCATTCCTACACATTTCGAAGCCTGAAGTTACAGCCTTTTCAAAACAAAATAGCGCATCAACTGTGCACCTAGCGTGTCTGAAGCCATACTGGAGGTCACTTAGCTTGGGCAGTACATGAGGTTCTAGCAGATGCAACAAATGCCTTTCTGCCAACTTAGGACAAATTGGGAGAACACTGACCGATAGTCCGCTGGAATGGTAGAATCTTGAACTTTCGGCACTGGCTGGACTATGGCTTCCCTAAGCTAGATAGCACATGCTTGATTGAGCGTGTGACAGTTCTAAAGCTCCCCAAACCATAAATCCTCTATCATTGGGCAGTCGGCGTTTCGCACCTCTTTATTCGGCGTAACGCACCTAATTGTAGGCGGAGTTTATTGAGTCGGCGTTTCGCACCTGTTAGTCGGCGTATCGCACCGGTCGGCGTATCGCACCAACACCCCCACCGGGCAGACGAAAATCAGAGCTGGCACACCCCACCCGCGGCTTAAAATTGACCCCTAGCCGTGCCCGGCAGTCCTGCAAAATATGCAAATTGGCCAAACTTAAGAAATGTCTACTAACTCTGCCCTAATCGAATTTTGTCTAAAAACTTTTGTAATTTGGTCCTGTATTGCATATACAGTAGTTACTCTATTTAACGAACTTCAAAACAATTTATGCACATTTTTTACAAAGTGTACGCAAAATTTATCAAATTTGCAGTGTGCGGCCTGGGCCCCACCTGACGCCAAAAAATCATGCCCGTCCTGGCCCATCCAAATCCCTTTATGGGCGATTCCCGGCTCGTGTCGTGCCATCTCTAGGAGCTTACATGCCATTACTTCATACAGTAACAAGCAGTAAAACTAGCATATCAGAGGAGGGGACCATAGAATAGCCTCTTTTTTCGGTATTTATAGCGTCAAACAGTCCCAGCAAAAGGTTTAAAACTTATTAAGAGTCAGTCTCTGAACCGATCGAGTCTTGGTCCTTTGCCATATTCAGACCCCAAAAATGAAACTTTGGCGTGGAGGGCTCAAAGTTGGAGGACTAATACGTATGGATAGGTTATATAACCACCGCAAAGGATATCCCGATTCGACGCTCCACGCTCGAGATATGGCCTTCTGAAAATCGGTCCGCTTAACTATGGTAACAAAATTTCAAAATCGAATTTCTACTGCACTAATCAGTATTGGGACTTAAAAATTGGGGGTTTAGGGTAACTTTTAGAGTACTTTCAGAATCAACGGTCGAATTCCATTTTCAATGAAAAAAATTTTTTTCGACCCCCTTTGGAGCCCCCTAGCTCGTCTGGAACCCCCCTACACCGTTTTTTTTATTTCAAAATATTGTAGCGCTATCAATTCCCTACAGTTTGGTATAAGCCACCTTGGCTGACCCGTGGAAGAAAGTGGTGAAATATGGCTTCAAAGTTGAAAAATCCTCAAATTTTTAGTTTTGGTACTGCACCATAATTTCCTGCTGGAGTTTCTGGCGCACTAATCAGTGTTGGGACTTAAAAACTGGGGGCTTAGGGTAACTTTTAGAGTACTTTCATAATCAACGGTCGAATTCCATTTTCAATGAAAAAAATTTTTTTCGACCCCCTTTGGAGCCCCCTAGCTCGTCTGGAACCCCCCTAGGTTTGTGCACGTTTCCTCCTTTCCCGTTTCCTCTTTTCCCGTTTCCTCCTTTCCCATTTCCTCTTTTCCCGTTTCCTCCTTTAAGAGTCCCGTTTCCTCCTTTTTCCGTTTTTTGCGTTTTAACAAAATTCAGACTGCTTTAAGGTTTTCTATGATGTTATAAGAGCGCCACGCTTTACTGCTCTGCTTGCTAGTATTGCATTATTATAAGACTGCTTTATTATAAGACTACCCAACAAACGGCGATTAGATGGGCAATTACAAGTGTAATTACAAAGAACAAAAGAAATGTAAACAAGTGGGCAGTGTGAGTGAGGTCAATGTGGTGGCTTGTGCCCAGTTCCGACTTTTCCCAGTTCCGACATTCCTGAACCTAAGCCTAAGCCTAAGCCTGAACCTAACCTCTAAGCCAAACCCCTAAGCCTAAGCCTGAACCTAACCCCTAAGCCTAAGCCTAAGACTGAACCTAACCTCTACGCCTAAGCCCTAAGCCTAAGCCTGAACCTAACCCCTAAGCCTGAAACTAAGCCCTAAGCCTACGCATTGAGCATTGTTACGTAGCTACATATTCTTGTATATTTTACCATAGTCCTACAGTGAATGTTATTTGTTACGCATATTTTTTCATAATTATTGAACGGTAACTTAAGCAAATATGGTAAAAACACCGCTAAAACAACTGTAAGGAGCCAGGCAAATATTCGGAAAGACTCTGTCCTAAAGCCTTAGTCCGATCTGCAAAATTATACGAGACTTTTGTTGATTTATGTTGATTTATAAATGTGTTTGAGTCTGTACATCGTTCGTATGTGTGCTAGTTAGAACTAAAGCCTGGCGCTATTGTAACATCATAGAAAACCTTAAAGCTGTCTAAATTTTGCTAAAACGCAAATAAACTGAAAAAGGAGGAAACGGGACTCCTAAAGGAGGAAACGGGAACGGAGGAAATGGGAAAGGAGGAAACGGGAAAGGAGGAAATGGGAAAGGAGGAGCCGCGTCAGTGGCTCAGTGGGTAGCTCGCTGCCTCTGAGTCACGGCGGCCGCTGCATCCCTAGTGGTTGTAGTGGTTCATG
>JASANB010004473.1:0-15498 GCA_030248155.1 Sabatieria punctata | reverse complement strand
GAAGGCGCCAGTTTTGAATGCTTCACGTATAGCACACATTGTACGTAAGCTTATCTGGCTAAAACAATAGATTAAAAACAAACAATATCGGAAAACCGAATACCAATATTGAAGAGCCCGATGTCGAATACCCAATACCAAATATTTTCAGACTGGGACCAAAAATAACTGAACTATAGAAAATGTTTTTCATAAATGTAATAAAGGCAAAATCAATATTACACACGGAGCTACAGCTGCTGTGCCTAACTTTCAATTAAGCGTTTCAATAGTCATACTCGATCTGACCAGCCAGAAAGAGACTGATACCTTTCGATTTTTTAACGTGCGCCTTAGCTAAGGGTGCTAAATTGCATAAAACGTGAAAAAGTAAGGCATGTTCAATGCTAACTGCAGATGAGACCGAATCAATGTGCTCAAACAACTGCACTCAAATCGAACAATTTTCAAAACTACAGCTAATACTGTGCGTCTTCCTGTAGTGTTATGTGATGGCTTTCCCTAAGCAAATACTAGAAATGCACACAAACATTAAATATGAATTGCTGCAGGACTAGAACAATTTCATGTTTCGAAATGAATTGATACAAATTCGATTGAAAAAAGTCGATTTTCTATTTCAAAAAGCTAAATTAGTTATTCCATTGTCTTTTTGTCGTGTTTTCTGTACTTATAAAAACCAACGCACCGAAATCAAGTTTAGCAACTTTAGTCTACATGATGAAGTGTAATGATGATTGGACTGGTGTCTTGTGTTTTGTATCGTGCGGCCCGTCTTTCTAGTGTGTTTGCCTTTAGTGTTGTGTTTCTACTAGTTGCGCATAAATCACTTTCATTGGTGAGCAATCCAGTGTAACTTAGAGACATTGCCTATATCTTAAGACATTTGTCGTTTTGCGAAAATTTGCAAGTGTGTCATAACAGAAGAAAGCCTCTACATGTACATTGTACTAGCTTTTACACTACTGTATCTGTCCTGTATCAAAATGTGAGCTATACTGTCCGAACTTCTATTGTAACTGCATACCTGGCATATATAACCAGGCATATAAATAGCCTTCTGGCGGGTCGGCCAGATCTTCTGCTAGGAAGTTACAGTCTTGGTCTGAGAAGCAGATTAAGTCTTTTGACTTGATACACATCAGTATCCTCTCTTTAGTGGCTTTACCATTCTCATCAACGAAGGTGTAGCTCAGCTGATATGACTGCTGATCCTGCAGAACTTTCTCTTTGTAAACACGACAGTGAAGAGCCGAATTGTTGTCGCTAAGTTGGCTCAGTGGGCAGCTCACTCAGATTCTGAGTCACGGTGGCCCCTGCATCCCTAGCGGCTGTATGGGTTCGAAACCAATCTAACTGGAACTAAGACTTAGCAAAGCTGCGCCCAGGCCACCGAAAGCGAGTGAGTATGTAGGTAAAATGGGAACCAACTGGATCTGCCGTTGCACCGAAAGCCGCTCCACAAAGCATTCCGTGTTGGAGGAGAAGATCGAGGACGTCAGGAGCTGTCTGAGAAACTACCTGTCTCTCAAGACTACCGACGACAAAATCTAGAGCTTCTAAAGCGTCAGCTACAAGAAGACCATCAACGAGAACGTCAAGAGCTACTACATCATCACCAACAAGAACGCCTTCAGCTTCAGCAACAACTACAACAACAACAAGAACAATTCGACCGCTTTCAACAAGAACAACGCATCCTCAACAATCGTTTTCTCCTTGCGCTTACCAAGTCCCTAACCCAGCCTCGCAAGTCCCCAGTGAAGACGTCTCAAGCCCCTAATCTTCGTCCATGTGTGGAGGAGCAGAAGGCAGATGTGCCGAAAGAAGTTGAGAAAGATTATGCGCAGTTAGTTGATGGAGTTCCAGAGTCTCTTTGTTTGGCGGAAAGCCGTTCTGGGTCTGTTCCCATTGATGTTGTGCAGCAAGCACCTTGTGAAGATATGAGCTCTGGTTTTTGTTTGAAGAGGAAGGAGAAAGGTGATAAGGAGAAGGAAGAGAAAGAGATTGTTTTGGTTGAAGATGCTCCTATTTTACCAGCGAAAGAATCGGTTTTTCTTGGTGATAAGTGTGGTTCTTGTGGTTCCGTTGTTGATCCTTTGCAGTTGGCATCTCTTCCAAGCGCGCTTATTGGGGCACACATGGACGATCCCATCGATGTGACCTCTGCCGACACTGATGATTCGGCTTTGTTCGTGAATGCTCTTCAGGACATCCAGTGTGGTTCCATTGGTGATTCTTTGCAAACGCATTCAGTTATGGGTGGTCCTGTACTTTTTGAGATGGCTAGGAGAAAGGTAAAGAGAGTGAGAAGGATGAGAGAGGAAAAGAAGGTTGAAGAGGAAAGAGGAAAGTTGGTGAGAGAAAGAAGGATGATGAGGCAGAGAAAGAAGGAGGAAGAGAAGAAAGAGGAGGAGAGGAAGATGAGAAAGAAAGTGATGTGGAGGAAGATTTTGAGAAGTAAAAGGATGTTAAAAAGAGGAAGGATGGTGAGGAAGGGAAAGAATGTGAGAACGAGAGTGATGAGCCGAAAGAGAGTGGTGAGCAGTAAGATGAAGAGGAGAAAGAGGTTAAAGAGGATGATGAACAGGAGGAGACTGAGAAGAAGACAGATGAGGTGGATCCGTTTGAGCATGCTTGGAAGAAGTCCGTTGTTATCGTTGGTGAAAGCAAAAGTAGAGAGAGGAAGGAGAGTGGTGAGAAGGAATTGGCGTGAACAAGGTGGCAGATCAGGACAAGTTGGTGAGAGATACAGAATGGGAGGAGAAGGAAGAGGAGATAGCAGTAATCGTTTGCCGGCCGACATCTGTGAGGGAGAGTGATGAAGCGATTGTGTTTGTGTGAGGTCTGTGTGTGTTTGCATTGTGTAGTTGCTTAGTGTGATTGTGTTGTGTGTGCGTGTTGTGTTTTACTAGTGGATAAAACCTCCCATTTCCTTCATTTGGAATGAAAGAGTTTATCAACTAGTTGACACTCGCACACAACACAATACACGCACACTGGATCACACCAAACAACTGCACGATATACAAAACACAAGACACTCCCACACTCACACTGAATCACATTCTTTCATCACTCCCCCTCAAGGACATCAACTGGGCCTCTTCCATGCCTGACGGCCGGGGGAAATGAGCGAACGTTGAGATCTGCTCCGCCTCTGTTGACTCGGCATCTCCGATAAGCTGCTCTGCACTGACACTGCGCTGACTCGATCTTTTGCGCGCCACGCTTCGGCCTTTCTGCGGCCTCTCTCCTTCAACTCATGACTTGTCATTGGCGTAATGGAGTTCCATCTCCTATGAAGCGAACTCAAAGGAACTGTCATTCTTCTCCAACTTTGTTCTCGTCTTCTCATTCCCTTTCTTCTTCCTCTCACTCTCCTCTCTCTCCTTCTTCTCTATCTCTTATTCCTCTTCATCCTCTTTCTCTTCATTCTCTTCGTCCTCTTCATCTTTCTCCTCTTCATCTTCCACTTTCGTTGCTTTCTCCCTCCTCTCATCATCTCATATCTCATCATCCTTCTTCTCTTCCTTCCTCTTATCTTAACATTCCACTTTCCTCTCATCACCTCAATCCTTATCATTCTCTTCCTCCTCATCACTCTCTTCACTCCCTTTCTTCTCTTTATCCTCTTCACCCTTCTTCCTCTCAACATCTCTATCTTCTCTTCCTCCTTCTTTCTCTGCCTCACCATGCCGGAAGTTCTCAACCAGTGGCCGTCCTGCGTTGACGGTACCATGACATCAACATGCCGGACGCTTTCTAGTGACTGGTACCCAACTGCATGGCTAGGACGTGGGTCGCAGTGAAAGTCGTAGGGTGGTAAGGCCCCTGCACATCGGATTCGGATCGGGCCGATTTGCTACAAAGTCTACTAGGTGTTGGTGCGATACGCCGACCAGTGCGATACGCCCACTGATCAGAAAGGTGCGATACACCGACTAATCAGAAAGGTGCGTTATGCCAACTAAAGAGGTGCGAAACGCCGACTGCCCAATGATAGAGAATTTATGGTTTGGGGAGCCCTATAACTGTGACACGTTCAATTTAGCATGTGCTACCTACGTTGCGTAGTCGTAGTCGTTGGTTCCGTGGTTGGCTCGCGGCCTCGAGTCAGAGCGGCCCCGACACCCCCAGTGGTTGTTTTTGGGTTCAAGACCTGTAGAGGCGATGGGAAGTAGTGGACACAAAGCCCAACCCAGGCCATCGAAAGTCAGCAATGGTAAGTAGATAAATGGGAACCAAACCTTAGCTGTCTTGCACACACCGACAGCAATGGGGAGGATTGTTGTTAAAAAGGCTGCCAGCCTTGTGTCTCTTCCTGCTCTATAACAGTTGGCTACTCCTAGTCCGAAAGGACAAAAACTTACAACAACAACAACGTACACTCTGTACGTAGGTCCCGGGTCTCGGCACCAATGAAAGTGATTTATGCGCAACTAGTAGAAACACAACACTAAAGGCAAACACACTAGAAAGACGGGCCGCACGATACAAAACACAAAAGACACTCAGTCCAATCATCATTACACTTCATCATGTAGACTAAAGTTGCTAAACTTGATTTCGGTGCGTTGGCTTCTAAAGACAGAAAACACGACAAAAAGACAATGGAATAACCAATTTAGCTTTTGAAATAGGAAATCGACTTTTTTCAATCGAATTTTATCAATTCATTTCGAAAACATGAAATTGTTCTAGTCCTGCAGTAATTCATATTTAATGTTTGTGTGTACTCCCTAGTATTTGCTTAGGGAAAGCCATCACATAACACTACAGGAAGACGCACAGTATTAGCTGTAGTTTTGAAAATTGTTCGATTTGAGTGCAGTTGTTTGAGCACATTGATTCGGTCTCATCTGCAGTTAGCATTGAACATGCCTTACTTTTTCACGTTTTATGCAATTTAGCACCCTTAGCTAAGGCGCACGTTAAAAAATCGAAAGGTATCAGTCTCTTTCTGGCTGGTCAGATCGAGTATGACTATTGAAACGCTTAATTGAAAGTTAGGCACAGCAGCTGTAGCTCGGTGTGTAATATTGATTTTGCCTTTATTACATTTATGAAAAACATTTTCTATAGTTCAGTTATTTTTGGTCCCAGTCTGAAAATATTTGGTATTGGGTATTCGACATCGGGCTCTTCAATATTGGTATTCGGTTTTCCGATATTGTTTGTCTTTAATCTATTGTTTTAGCCAGATAAGTTACGTACAATGTGTGCCATACGTGAAGCATTCAAAACTGGCGCCTTCCTGCTGTACAGGCAGTCGGCGTTTCGCACCCGTCGGCGCATCGCACCTCTCCATTGGCAATTACTGTATGTAAGTCGGCGTATCGCACCTGAATCGCCTATTGACAAAATTCTCACGCAGACTATTTTCGGTGCGGTATGTACTGTTATTTTACTAGTGGATTTTTATTTTACTATTTACTAAATTTACTATAAATTCAGCTCTTCAATTTAATTTTTATTTTTGTTTTACTACCAAGCAGCTCCGATTTTACTAATTATTATTTTACTAATAATTTTACTAATTTTAATACTATTTTACTACGATTTTACTAGTCATAACGTGGAATTTTGAATCAATGATGTCAAGATCTTATGAATGATTAATGTTGGTGCTAAATAGTTGCTAAATTTGATCATTATACGTTGTTCCCAAGAACTTTAGAGATAAAAATGTCAGAAATTCGACTGACAAAACTGCGTCCACACATCTTTTATTGCAAAATTGATCGAGAAATCGGCTGTAATTAACCTAAAACTAGTAAAATAGTAGTAAAATTTGCATTTTACTATTGACGGTCTTTGTTAATTTAATTTAATTTTTACTTTACTATTGGCTCTTAATTTTACTTTTTACTATTATTTTACTACTAGTAAAATACCACTAGTATTACTAATTTTTGTTTTACTATACTATAGTAAAATAACAGTAGCGGTATGGAACTAGAAAAAGATGAAAGGAAGTTCTGTATTCTGCGAACATACAAAAGCTTTCAAGCTGCTCTTTTTTGTTTGACAAAATAGCATCAGTTCTGGTAAAAGGAGCAAAAAATAACCAGGTTTGTTAATAGCAAACGTTATTGTCGATATCTACTGCTCATATGTACACCAAACTCTAATGCCATCCTTGCCGAATACATCAAAGATATGCTTACGCTTTCCATTGGAGGCAGCCCAATTAGTTGATCGTATGCTCTTGTTATCCCTAAAAAGTTTTAAAAAACTCTGTTCTACTAATTGCTTGGTCTATTAAGTAAAGACACTCAGTGCTGCTGTTATCCGCAGTGAATATTATATTTGCTCTAACAAACTGACTCCTCAAATAAACCGACACACTCTACTAAACCGACCGACACCCTTAGCTGGATGTTGAAAAAGCAAAACGACACTCTCCAATACATACATGTAACAGGTCATCCGCCGATGGGGGGAGGGGGTTGGGGGGGTCTGGCGCCGGCCGGGGGGGGGTCTGAGCCAAAATTTTGGGGGAGGGGGGTGGGCACTAAAAAACGCTAAAAAATCGAGAAAAATCGCAATTTTTGGCCTAAAACTCGCCAAAAATCGCTAATTTGGGCTGAAATACAGCTAAAAAGTGCTGTTTTGCAGGCGATTTTGGCAATTTTTGTGTGTGAAAGTGTAAAAAATTGAAAAAATTTGCTCGAAAATTTACTTGCCAGAAAAATCGGAGGGGGGGTCGGTGAAATCGTCTCGGGGGGGGGGTGTCCCCATCCGGGGGGGGTCTGGCCTAAGTCGGATGGGGGCAGACCCCCCAGACCCCCTGTTACATGTATGCTCCAATAAACCGACATGTCGGTTTAGCGGAATCTGTTTTCTAGCAATTTTTCATATTCAACATTAATTAGTAACAGTTTTTGCAGATTAGAAGACTGTTGTTAGCAAAATTTGCGATAAAATATTGCGGAATAGAGGATATTAGATAAAAAAATAGATGAACATTGCTAAAAATGTAGTTTTAATGCTATGAATATGCTGAAATCAATGGCTAGACATGGCATGATACAATTAACCAACACCCTCTAATAAACCGACAGTCTAGACAGTCGGCTTGTTAGTGCAAGCAATGCGGTATACTATGTACGTACTTACCTAAGAACACCAAAATGGGTAGAATTGATTTTCTTTTTAGTGCTAGAAGAGCCATTGCTACGAAATGAGAACGACCGTTCTCCTCTCATGCAACGCCACTGTTTATTATGACTTCTAACTGCAGTGTATAAATAAAATCAATGTATAAGCATGTAGTTACTGTCACAGGGTTTTGACGTGTTAATTTATTGTTGGTAAATAACAGTGATTTACTGTAAATTGCTCTGGGTTCGGTAATAAATAGTTATTTACTGTAATGTTGCTTGGCACATAGAAAACATGAGGAAACTCTAAAAATGCGTATCGATCACACAATCTCCAATCTAACAGCAACATATCCATGACGGCCGTTTTTCAGTTGAATCAGATTCACTACTGCCCTAGTCCGAGCAGAATAGAAAACAGCCGCGCCGGCCCCCGGTGTCAAACTAAAGCCAACGAAAAAAGAAATAATTCTATTTTTCACACGGGAGCTATACGAGGAAAAGATGGATTTACATACCACAGAAAGGCAAAGACACTAGAATGGCAGCAGAAAACATTTTAGGGTGATGTGCACACCCAGAACCCGTCAACAACCGGTCAACACCAGAAACGTTTGCAGACTCGACCATTTTGGTAATGATCGATGAAGATATAGATGTAATCAACAAGACAGAAGCTTTCACAACATCTGACGACACCTATCTGTCTTTTTCAAAAATAAACTCGGACCTTAACTCAACTTTTGTCTAAAATATCGGACCGACTGACGTCAGAAGTGAAATATTGCTATTTTTTGTTGAAAAATGTCTGCTGACAACTAAAATAAATAAATGTTCTCCCGGCCCGGAAACCTATTTCATGCCTAAAATGCCTTTGAAATTGCAAAAACCTCACTTAAATGGGCCTCTCCGGCGACCTACTGAAGTCGAAAATAGAAAATTTTCTATTTACAATAGTAAATTACAATTAATGATAATGTACAATTAGTAAGAAAAACTACTACAAAAAAACTACTAAGAGGAAAAACGGCGGCGGAGCGGGCGCGGGCGTTCACACTCCCTCCTACTGACCACAACTGAAGGAGTCGGCCAGCCTACTGCAGTACCTTCTCCACCTGACCCCCTAACCTCGGTCCCTATTCGGTGGATGAAGTGTAACATGTATGCTTTGCACTCTAATTTATTCATTTCTCCGCCCAGACCGGACATGTTTAGTCAAGCGAAATCATATTTCAATTTGCATCTGCCCTTATTGAATTAGCTCGCTTATAAACAGTCTGATGAACTTATCTGACAAGCTAACCATAAACAGACTCCCCAACCTCACGCAATAAAAGTTAGCTCGATAAGTATGAATTTAAGTGCTCTCTGTCAAGCCCAGCAATTCCATTATTTAGCCCAGCTGATAAGCGGTTCCATAGTGTTTCTTTTGCATTCAACCTTGTTGGCTACCATATTTTATCACCAAGTTCTGAGGCGCATGAACACCTTCATCATTTTATCAGGGTTGTCCTTTTACGACTGCATCATTGGCTTGTCAGGCGCGCTGGCCGGTATGCATAGATTGGCCATTGTCAGAAATGATCAGTGTGAGGATTTGATTGACAGGTATATCAGTCGTTCAAACCATGTGATGTAGTATTTGGCATTTCAGTTCTTTCTGCTTGCTCCGCCCATACGTCTGGCTGTTTTTCGTGGCCGAACATTGTTATGGCTTAGTGCATCTGTGTGTCAGTTTGGACAGGGTGATTTCGATCTACCTCCCCTTGCAGCACAGTTCGTTCGATTGTCGGTACAGTAGACGCATGGTGGCTTACCCTAACCTACCCTTAATTTTCTGTCTCCCTTACCTCACCTATTCCATCCTAACTCCTCAAACTGTACATCTAGTCTCTCCTACCTGTCTGACTGTTCAACTCTACCCGCCTGTCTACAATGTAGTTGTGAAGAGTGTAAATTCTCTCTCTTATCTGCTTAGTATAGCTCTCTATCTTCCAATCATATTGAAGTTGTACAAGAAAAACAAAGTGGCCGTGGTTCATCAAAAACCCTCGGCTGCCCAGGTTGAGGCCAAGAGACAACAGAGGTTCACTGCAACTTTGGTCATCAGTACGTTGGCCTCAGTGGTGTTGATGCTGGTTCCTGGAGTGCTTCAGACCATCCTACAAGGCATAGGGGTGCCTGCTCAAGTGATTGCGGTTTATGAGCCCCTGAGAACTGCAGTGGCCAGAATGACTATGGCCGTAACTTTCTTGATCTACATAATCAGACATAGATATCTGAAAAGAGCCATTGTTAGGATGTTGGCGAGAGACCCACTGGCTGAAGATACTCTATATGACTGAACTGTGCTATTGTTTCCGACTGCACAAATATTAAATGCAATCTCAACGTTTTACTGTTCAATCAAGAATCCTAAATAGTTAGCTGATCGAACCAGACAGGCTTCACGACCAGACATAGCCAAAGACTCCGAGATTTCGGTAATTTTCAAAGCGTGAAAAGGTGGTGAAGGCATGGTCAATCAAGTGCCACTGCCCTGGTTGGGTGAAGTAGAATTGCTTGAGTGCCTTTGTGGCGCCACATTCACCCTTCCGACCACTCGGCACCATATAGGCGATCGGGCCCGTCCTTGTTGGAGCTTCAATCTTTCTGTGCTTCTGTTTGGCGAACACATGCATTGCTGGTTGCGCTCTCCAACCCACGAACAGCTGCAACAGTCAGGCACTTAACGCCGTTCATCGAACTGGTACCCAAGGGTACAGTAGTAGCAGTAGCAGCACCATACATGCTACCCAGTCCACGTTCCGGGAGTATAGTTGTACCATATAATATGGTACCACTAGCATCCACGGTACGAAACCTCTGAAGGGATTAGTACCACTTATGGTACCACTACGGTACAAGGTACAAGTACTAACGTACCTTATGTTACCACCACTGTGACCGAACATGGGGGTACCATACAGGGTACCACTACCCTAGGCACCGGCAGACATGGGCAAAAAGGGGGGGCTGACGGGGGGTTGGCACCCCTGGCTCTGACCTACCCTTTCTTGAGCCGACCGCTACCCCCCTCAGGAATTTTTTGGAAGAATTTTGTACAGAAAATTATGATAAAATATGCCTGGATTAGGTGTAAATGAGCTCAGAATAGCATATTTTAATGAAAAATAATAAAAAAACTTGATTTTCGCCAAAAATCGGACTTTTTGGCGTACCACCCCCTCAGCCCTCCTCAGGGGCTCCTACCCCCCTCAGCCCCCCTCAGGAATTGAAAAGTCTACCCCCCTCAGCCAAACTGCTAACCCATGTCCGATTAAGACTGTCATAATTTTCCATTCGATTTACTCTGAATTCACCTTGCACATTCGTAGGTGATCAATTTACCTTGCTGGACGTGTGCAGTCTCGTATAGAAGGAGGGGAACCCGATGACGTAGCGGTAGATGGGCACAGCATGCGGACAGATGGCTTTGTTCTCAGGAGTGTACTTCATGATTTTGTTCTTGCCGCACGGTACCCCCTTGCGCACTGTCACCCATTTGTTGTACTCGGCATCGTTGGTGGTGTAGCTGTGATGTTTGTCGTTTGGCCAGTGCACACAGCGCAGCCAGACCAGGATCGGTTTTCGCCTGACTGCTAGTAAACAGTGAAACAGTGATACTGTCAGCTCTGAGAATATACACACTCCTTAACAGTCAGACACTTAACGCTACATAAGCTACCACCGGTACCTAACGCAAGATACGCCTAGCTACCTATGGCATGGGTGCCGGTACCAATTATAGTATCACTGCCATAATATGCAATGAATTTGAATGAAGTGGTACCATATATGGCACCGGTACGTAGGCTAGTGGCACCATATATGCTACCATATAAGGTACCGGTGCCATATATGGTAGGTACAGGTACCTTCGCATTGGTACCGGTACCGGCTACCACTCTGTTCAAATCTCATACCATACATGATACCGGCACTTTATATGATACCGTTACCATCTACAGGGTACCGGCACCAGTGGCTATGGGTAGGCGAACCATATGTGGTGTCAGTGTAAGTGCAGACTGCGTAGTCAGTTACCTGGAGGAGCGGAGGAGGGTTGACTAGGGGCCGGAGTTGAGGGCTCGTCAATACGGCAGTCGGGGTTTTCAGCTGTAACGAACAAAAGATCAACTGTGTAGTTAATAGAGAATCACCTGAATAGTAGTTCCACCCATATTTAGATCCCGCAGGAGGCTCCGACAGGTTCTCAGCGATAAACAGGCACTTGTCAGAGAAACAGATCAAGTCGTCGGTTTTGAGACAGCCGTAGACCTTCGATTCGCCACGGTTACCGTTTCCGTCAGCCAGATAATAACTCAGATGATATGACTGCGCCTGCAGTTTTATTGTATTATCAGGATTATCTTACAATATGTGTCCTCTCGATCAGTACCGGGTTTTTCTGTATAAACGCCGCCCTGGGCGATTATTTAAAAAGCCTTTCAAATACTAAGCACCCGTCGGCGGTTCAGATAAAAGATTTTGTCCTGGAAGAGATCAAAAACATGATCAAAAATGGGTTAGAACTTAAAAAATCAGACCTACATAAGAGCATTCAAAAAACGAATACGGTATTATCGAGTTCATGTTGAAAAATCAGTCTAAAAAATTCCAATCACAGAGCTACCTACAGCGCTAAGCAAGAGAGCAGATGCATTTTTCAAAAATGCACCCATGTACTGTTTCCAAATAGCTACCAGTGTTGTTCCCAGTAAATTTACTGAGTAAAAGTTACTCGGTACTTAGTTATATTTAATTAAAGTAAGTACTTTTACTTACCGGTAAAAATTTTTCTTAATTTTACTTACTGAATACCGAGTTTCAATTTTTATTTACTCAATCAGAAAAAAATTCGGTAAACTCGGTACTCGGTAATTTACTGAGTTGTTTACTGAGTAAAAGCTTCTGCAATAGGTAGCTCGCGGCACCTGTGCAAGAAAATATACGGTTTTTCTTTCGCTAATAGATCTGCTAACGACGAAAACAAACAATTTTTGCCAATTTTTTGCAATTTTCACAGCTTGCATAACCTAAGCTTTCTTTGCGCGGCAGAATTGTAGACAGACTGACTATCAGACCCAAAGACTATAGAAGTAGAAAGTATATCTACTACTATTAGCTATATTTTGATTGACTTTTTTGCATCAGTCTGATGAACTGTGAGGAAATGTCGAAAATTAGAACAAATCTTCACCTACCAATTTGGCCAGGCTTTTCATCTAAAGCCACATCTCTAATCACTATGTGTAGTGTGTATATTTTAAGGCTTTCCATGTATGCCAATTAGCACAATAAATAATGTGAAATAACACAAAACATGATTAAAATTCTGAAAAGTCGAGCTACATTACAGTCATGTCTCGTTAATCCGGACCTCGTTAATCCGGATATTCGCCTTCCGGACAAGAATAGGCCTGGTCCCAATTTTCTCCCATGTCATATGACTCGTTAATCCGGATCCGGATTCGTTAATCCGGACAGAAGATTTGGGGTCCCAACTTAGAAATTTGTATGGTAAAGTGATTCGTTAATCCGGATTTGGTTAATTTGGACAAAATCCATGCGCAATTTTTCAATTCAGGTGTGAATTTTCAATTGAATAATGCTTTTCGTTGAGTCAGAATGTGATTATTTTTGCCTTTTCAGGAGCTATAATCAGCTGAAATAAGTTTTTTGGTTTTAATTAGGAGGTACAGCTGCAGAATCTGATCTGCAACTAACAAAAAGCTGTCATTCAGGCCTTTTACCCGAAAAACAGTGTTTTAGCTTTGATTCGTTAATCCGGAAATTCGCTAATCCGGACAAAATTGGCCGGTCCCAACTTGTCCGGATTAACGAGACATGACTGTGTCTTAAACTCATCAATCAGCACTGAAAAAGGATTCTAGTAGCTAAAAGCTATATCAGGTAAACATTTTCAGATAAATTGTATGTTTCTAAATTTTGAAGGTTTTACTGAGTTTACTGAATTGTTTACCGAGTACTTACCGGGTTTTCTTTGAAAAACCCAGTACTTACTCGTACTTACTGAATTTTGTCGTGTGAGTGCGTACGTATTGTAGTTGTGCATGCACGTTTCAGGTGTGATTGGGTATTCGCATGCAGTGGTGATTACCTTAGCTGTCACCCCTGCGTTGTAATAGACTTTAGCCGTAACTGGCAAGTCGGCCGACTGCGCTGCCCTGTCAGATTAGTCAGTCTGTGCGTTAGTGTGTGCCGTGCCTACTACTACCCCGTTATTATTACTGTTGCCAGATAAAACCCGGCCGGTCTTGCCGTCTTTGCTACACTCCACTGGGCATCGTGCTTTGCCGATCCACACACACGCGCCTACAACCACAACCCACCAACGCGTCAAATTTCAAATAATCTCGATTTACTTACTGAATACTTACGGAGTTTTAGAAATTTGAGCTAGGCACAACACTGATAGCTACCCCTCGGCGTTTATTTAGAACTAAACTTGTGAGCGCTTTCACGGAAAAAACCGGTTTACTTACGTTTTCTATTATGGGAATATTGACCCGTTGATCAAAGGCGCTTATGTTGCCTAAATACAGTAGACTAAATTGTGTGCCTTGTATGCGGTGAATCACTTACCCAACAATAGAGCAAAGAGGAGGACTGCGGGCCTTAGTGTTAGAGCCATTGGTACAGTAGAAAGGTTACGTTGGCCTGCTAACAACCGGTGGCTTCAGCAAATCTTACCAATAATCCTGTCTGCTGGTTGTCTGGTCGCCTACAAATCGTAAAATGCAGATTTGCAGACTTGAACACCCTCGCAATACAAGCTGTGCTGTTTAGCCTTGTCTGCCATTTTTTGCACAGAGCCGATACTGTTATTTTGGATAGCAATCATACAGAGCAGTGGCATATCCAGGAGTGTAGAGTGGGTACACTACACCCCCCTTTGCGGTGGAGGTAGAAAGAGAAAGTCTGTCAAAAATAAGCGAAACTAATGAATTATGTATCAAAACTGTCTATTTTGGCTCTGAATGCCTTTTAAATGCGTTTCTGAAGGCTAATTTTTCAAATTTTTCTCGCCCTGGTCGGGCAGAAGCCCAACCAGGCCACTTTGAAGAACTACTAAAACTTGTAATTTCTGTTAATTTTAAGCCTGGAATGTGTTTTTTAAACGCGTTTTTGAAGGCAAATTTTGTAAAGTTTTCTTACCCTGCTTGGGCAGCGGCCCAACCAGGCACTTTCAAAATTTTACACCCCCCTTTCCGAAATCCTGGATGGATACGGCACGCCACTGATACAGAGTGTGTTGCAAAAAACAAACCGAAAACAACATTTCTTTTTGCTGCCATTTCCGTAAACTATGAGCAAATAAGCTGAAATTTGGAACACCTGTGCCCAAACAGTGGCAAGTTTGTTTGTTAAAGTTTCGTGCATCGGGTTTTACCCAATCCTGAGAACTTTAGGTTATGTCAAAACGAAATTTGGTATTTTTAGCGTGAAAAGGCAAACTTTTTGATAAAATGCGCGCGGATGAAAGCCAAAAGACGTGCAAAACAATAGGTTGCGTTGTACTGTACTTCACAAAAATTTCATGCGTTGTACTGTACTTTTCTCCGGGCGGATTAATAACCAACACCATGCAACGCACAGTAAACGGTTGGAGTCGTAAAAGTACCTACTGTACTTAGAAAAATTACGAAACATGAACGGACAGCAGAATTTAGAGTTGTGATCGTTGAAAGTATCAGAGAGTTCGCGCAATAAGAAGGTGAATGAAAGACTGCTTACAAATCTCTTAAACTCATTCAAACCAAGGTCACAGACACCGGTAGGAAAGTGGTTCCAAATTCCAAAGGAAAGTTGTCAATGCTCGCCGTTGCAAGCGCCACTATGCCTATACCAGTAGCCCACCAGAAGATGAGGATGTCTTGCAAATGGTCAGACCAAACAGACAAGCTGGAGGTGGGCAGCAGACTCCCCCTCAATTGCCACCTCAGCAACAGGCTCAGTTAGCCACGCCGTTCTACACGCCGCCACAGCAACGTTACAACTTGAGAAACCGGCAGCAGATCAAGAAACCCCAACGATTGACCTACGATCTGTGATACGTTGTTGTGAAGACTTATGCTATTCTATCTTTCTGCCGGCACACCGCCTCTTTCTTAAAGGAGGGGGGTGGTGTCGTGTGAGTGCGTACGTATTGTAGTTGTGCATGCACGTTTCAGGTGTGATTGGGTATTCGCATGCAGTGGTGATTACCTTAGCTGTCACCCCTGCGTTGTAATAGACTTTAGCCGTAACTGGCAGGTCGGCCGACTGCGCTGCCCTGTCAGATTAGTCAGTCTGTGCGTTAGTGTGTGCCGTGCCTACTACTACCCCG